>MU222092.1:100883-136481 GCA_018584345.1 Thuja plicata | reverse complement strand
TCAAATATCTTGCCTTCTTGTGTTGAATCTTGGAGCTTTCTCTCTCCTTGTTTATGGTAATATCTCTTTTATGCATTCACTCGCTTAGATTCTTTCCTGGTATTGTTCATTTTTACATATTTCTTTTCCATTTCTAATAAGTTAACAATGATGTTTTGTATTAAATGTTGGTATTACATTTTTGGGCCAACATTGGAATATTTATTGACGTGAAGTTTCATGAGTTAAGTCAAATTGAGGGATGACTTGTGGATTGTTTTTTAACGTTTAATTGACTTAAGAACAACTATATAAAGGGATGCTAAATCAAAGATTTAGGATTTTTATCATGTTTTTGGTGGTTGTGATCAGAGACAAAGGTTGTATATTACATCAAGAGTTTAGAGACTAAGTTGGATCTTACAGGCAAGCAGTGTCATTCCATATTAGCAAATTGAGTTCATTGCTCAAGGATAACTCTAATAGGTTAGAAAGGCTAAATCCCATAATAGGGTGTGGTGCAAGGGGGAAAGGATTAGATAGGTCCAAAGGCACACACAACTATCCATCCACCTTGCAGAGTAAATACAACGAAAGCAAACAACACAAAGAACATCACCAAGGAGAGAAGGAACAACAATAATATTTTATTTGTTCATCCAATTACAACATACATTCCCGACTGTGAGGCTTTCTGGGTTACGACCAACAAAATCTATACTTTTCTATCTTCTACCTTCTTGTATCATCTTCTATCTACTTGCTCTACCTCTATCTCTCTAACCTACGCATAGACATCCCTATTTATACTTACCAAAGTGGCTTATAGAAGATTCTAGACTATTACAAAGATGGAAGGCCATCCACAAAATGGTCTACACACATCTCAAGACAAGATCCTAATATTAAATGCACAACCTCAAATTAAATACATAAGTCAACTCTGATATGAACCAATCACAGACAAACTTGGTCAAAGAAGAATCAAGTATCAAGTTCACTCAACATAGGAAGGCATGCTCGGCCAACACTGGACAACTCGACACCAATAGGAATGCTTGACAATACTGTAACTTGACACTTACTGGTGGAATGAACAAAGATGAGTAGGATAGCAAGGCAACCTAGGATGCTCCTACATCAGACAACTGGGGTTGAAAGAAATGATTCCCCTTAATCATTGAGGTGTCATAACCTGAGCCGAATCCAACTTAGATTGATAAATCCATGTAGCATCTTCAACTAGTCTATTCTTCCTCTTCACCAAATATTCATAGTAATATTTTCCTCTTGTGCTTTTACCAATCCTCTCATCCAATATCTGTTCAACCTCTTCAACCCGCTTCTTAGGATAATCATCTGGTATAACAACTTCATCATTTGACTGATGATACTTATGCAAATCAGAAATATTGAATATAGGAGCTATATCCATGTCATCAGGTAACTCAACTTCATAAGCATTACCACTACCAAATTTCCTTAGAATTCTACACGGACCATCACCAAACTTCTTCATTTTTAGCTTACTGTATGTTCCAAAAGGAAATCTACCCTTCTTCAAATAAACCATCACCTCATCACCAAATTCAAAAACATGATGTCTCCTAGACTTGTTAGCATCTTCCTTATATTTATGATTACTTTGTTCCAACTTCAATTTTACTTCCTTATGTAAAGACTTCATAAAATCAGCAAATAATTCTCCTTCAACCCTTTTCTTTTCTTCTCCACCAATATCCCTCTAAAATGATACTCCTCTAGGCTGCATTCCAGTAACAATATCAATAGGTTTTTTTCTTGTACTCCTATTCACAGAATTATTATATGCAATCAGCTTGTGCCAATATCATATCCCAATTACTCGGCTTATCTCCAGCGAAACATCTCAGCAAATTAGCCAAGCTTCTATTCACAACTTCTGTCTGTCCATCTATCTATGGATGAAATGTAAAACTAAACCTCAACTCACTATCCATCTTCTTCCACAAATTCCTCCAAAATTAACCAACAAACTTGATATCTAGGTTAGAGATAATACTTCTCGATAATCCATGCAATCTAACAACCTCTTTGAAGAAAATATCAACAACATGCACAACATCTAATGTCTTCTTACATGGTATGAAATGTGCCATCTTATAAAATCTATCCACAAAAAAAAAATTATGGAATCATACCCTCTTGCTGTCTTAGGCAATCCAAGAACAAAATCCATACTGATGTCACTCCAAGGTTTCTCAGGAATAGAAATAGGTGTATACAATCCAGTATTCTGAATTACTCCTTTTGCAACTTGATAAATTCCACAACTCCTTGAAAAATTCTAAACATCCTTATACATATGTGGCCAATAATACTTTTCCTTAAGCAAACTAAATGTCTTATCAATTCCAAAATGTCCAACCAATCCACCACAATGCTTTTCCTTAATCAAATTAATTCTCATGGAACTTCTTGGTATACACAACTGAATTCCTTTGAACAACATACCTTCTTAAATGAAATACTCCTCAAACTTACTCAGTTGTTTTAATAGATTTGGTGCTCTGCACTCTATCCACACCTTGGCAAAATCAGGGTCAATATCATACAACTCCTTCATCTCATCAAAACCAAGAACTCCAACCTTCATCTCGGTCAACAAAGAACATCTTCTGCTTAGTGCATTTGCAACTCGGTTAGTAACTCCACTCTTATGCTTGATCACAAATGTGAAACTCTATAAATATTCAACCCAACTCATATGTCTCTGATTCAACTTATGTTGACTTCCCAAATACTGCAAAGCTTTATGATTAGTATACAACACAAACTCCTTAGGAATCAAATAATGTATGTACTTTTTCAAAGCTTGAACAATAGCATAAAACTCTTGATCATACACAAAATAATTCCTTTTAGCATCATTCAACTTATCACTAAAGAAAGCAACATATTTACCTTCTTGAATCAGCACAACTCCTACTGCACTACCACTTACATCACACTCAATTTGAAATACCTTGTTGAAATTAGGTAAAGCTAACACAATTAACTCGGTAACCTTTTGTTTCAAAGTCTCAAAACTCTTGTCAGCTCCATGTGTCCACTTAAAATATTTTTTTATCTCCTCTCATAGTCTCAGTCATAGTAATACAAACACAATTGAAATTCTTAATGAACTTTCTATAGAAACTAGCCAAACCATGAAATGATATTACCTCACCCACATTCTCAGGTGTAGGCCACTCCAGAATTGCTTTAACCTTCTCAGGGTCCATTTTCAAACCATCAGCTAAAATTACAAATTCTAAATACACAATCTCTTCTTGCATAAAGGAACACTTCTTTAAATTAATAAGAAGCTACTCCTCTTTTAGTCTTTGCAACACTTTTCTGATATTCTTAAGGTATTCTTCTTTAGTCTTACTGAATATCATAATATCATCCAAATAAACAATCAGAAACTTACCCAAAAATCTCTTGAGAACTTCATTCATCAACCTCATGAAAGTACTAGGTGCATTAGTCAAACCAAAAGGCATAACCAACCACTCATATAAATCTTCTTTTTTCTTGAAAGCACTCTTCCACTCATCACCTTCTCTGATTCTGATACGATGATAGCCACTCTTCAAATCAATCTTGATAAACTACTTTGCTCCACTCAAACAATCCATTACGTCATCCATCCTTGGCATAGGAAACCTATACTTCACTGTTATCTTATTGATAGCTCTAGAATCAGTACACATTCTCCACTCTCCATTCTTCTTAGGTGCCAATACAATAGGTACAACATATGGACTCAATCTTTCTCTTATCAAAACTTTCTACAACAACTCCTGTACTTGTCTATTAAGCTCTTCATTCTCAGTAGGTGTTAATATATATGGTGCTTTATTCAAAAAACTAGCTCCAGGAATTAGATCCATACAATGAATTATACTTCTCACCGGTGGTAAACCATCGAGAATATCCTCTACAACAATCTCCTTGTATTCATTCATCAAGTTTTTAATTTCAACTAGCACTTGGTCTCCACTGTCTTCTGTTGCTTGACATTTACTATTTTCTATCACTCAGCCATTACTATACCCTATCACTTGACCATTACTACCATAAATCAATTTCTTAGGCTTTATATCAAAACACACTTGGTTATTCTTCATTTCTTTCTCAAATTGCTTTCCATTAACCATGCAATTTTTTCACAGTAGTACAATTTATTTCATCTGGAACCTCAATCAAAGGTAACAATGTTTTCTTTTTTGTATTCACCCAAAGAGTATATTGATTCAATCTACCATCATGCACAATATGTCTACCATACTTCCAAGGTCTACCCAATAGAATATGACAATAATCCATAGGAAATCACACAGAACTTCATCAGGGTAATTTCCAATCTTGAATTTGACAATACATTGCTCATTTACCAACACTTTATGCTCATCCTTGATCCATGAAACATGATAGGGTTTAGGGTGTCTCAACCTCTGTAATTGCAACTTTGTAACCAGCTCCTCTATGCCAAATTCGCTGAACTGAAACTATTAACAATTACTTTGCAACACTTTCCAGCCATCTTACATCTAGTATTGAAAAGACTTCTCCTCATAATAGGTTCTTCATCCACTCGGTTATTACACAAAGCTCTCCTTACCATCAGGTTTTCTCCAGCCTCAGGTCCACTTGGAGAACTCTCAAGATCTTTTTGTACCACAACATTTCTATGACTTTGTCCATTCCCATCAGAGTGTCTACACTTGAAAGATCTATGCCATTCTTTTCCACATCTGAAACAATTACCACTAAAATCACCTCTATAACCTCCTCTTCCTCGGTATGAACTAGTACCTCCTCAGTAAGAACCGCCTTTCCACTAGGTCTTGCTTTTATCTTCAGTTTTCCACTCATATTTTCCCTTATCTTTCACAAAATTATTAGATCTACCACCTTCACCATAGGATCTACCTCTGTCTCTCTGGAATATACCACCTCAACCTCTCTGTCTTTGTTCATACTTCTCTATCAAGATCTCATTAGCTTTCAAGGCATATTGATATACTTCTTCCATGCTATCCAATTCCACAAAACTTATTTCTATTAGTAATAACTGAGAGGGAGGGGGGGGGGGGGGGGGGGGGNAACTGAGAGGGAGGGGGGGGGGGGAGGGGGGTGAATAAGTGGCCTCAAAAATTAATCCTTAAATCAACCCTTCAAATTTAGTACCACAAATTTATACCTCTAGTTATCTTCAGTCCTACAAGATGATTGCCTTGAAATACTTATATCAAATTACTACTTGTCAGAATGCTTTGTAAAACCTTCTACTGTATGTTTAACAATAAGTAGTCTTTCTATTTACCAAAACACGGTAAATAACTAGTGTATACCGATCAATCTAGATTTACTTATGTGAAAAGAAAAACAATAAAGTAATGACTCATAGACACATGACACATGAATTTTTAATGTGGAAACCCTGTTAAGGGAAAAACCACTGGGACCGGTACCCCAAATTTTCACTCTTCTGAAGTGAGCTCGGTTAACAGCCAAACCTATTAAAGGTTACAAATACATTGTTAGGTGTGACCTTGTTAGAGGATTTAAATAGATAGTTTGTCACTTAGTATATGGCATCTAATGCTACCAACCTTGATCAAACACTCACTTGGCCTGTCAATAGGTATCAAGCATATCCAATGCTACTTTGTATGATCAAACTTTTTGATACTCCTTGGGATGTATCTCAATTAGAAAAGACTTTTAAGTCCTGCTCGGTTAAGAGACTTGATGCCTCAGTGGTTAAACTGAAACGGTAAATTGATCTATTCACATATACAACTTGAATTGCAGATTTTTAGATCTATTGTAAGTGCATTACCTTTCTGATCAATGTTTATCAATTCAATACCTTTGCTCCACACTGTTCTACTCTGTGATGTTGTATCACTGTTCGTCGGTGTCTACAAAATTTAGCTCTTTCCTCAGCTCGATTGATCAGGTCTGAATGAAGAATTTCTTCTCCTTCAGGATCTCTTCATCATCTATTCTCTAATCACTCCCCTTATTCATAATGAATAAGATTATCTCTTATATAGACATGATTTCACTGTTTCTTGGCTTTCTTGATCTTGGCGTGATCCACAATTCTCGCCAATTATATTTAAATCAAAACTCCAATTTAATCTCATAGAGATCTTCTTGCCAACTAGACAAAGAAACTTTAAATCCTTTACTTATCTCCGACTTTATCTTGTCGATTAAAACAATGATAAATACCAGTTAAGTCTATATTTAGCTCTTGACAACTAAGCATTTTGTCATTTATGAACTCTCTATTTTGTCAGTCAATACTTCAGTTAGTCATCGGTGACAACTGACTGTTCTGTCAGTGTGACTTCGGTTGACTTCAGGATCTCCATTCGTTGGGAAACACTATAATTTTTTTCGTTGGGTTACACTGTGCTTTTGCTCGTCGGGTAACATTGTGACTTTGCTCATCAGTAATGCTATGCATTTGCTCGTCAGGTAACACTATAAATTTTCTTTCATTGGTTTACTCTGTCCACCAGTGTGCACTCTGTCGGTGTATACAACCACTTTGTGAATACTTGACTTGTAAGCATTACTGATAGCATAGCCTTTGATTCATCGATTCTTTGAAGTCTTTAGCAATATGTACATGACCATACATATTATATCAAGTTGACATCAATGACAATACAATACATTAACTGATTTAATGTCTTGCATTAACTTTCTATATCTCTAGTGATCATCAACTTAACACCTTCAAACATTCAATCAGTTATAGTTCATCAATCTCTCCCTTTGGCATTGATGGAAACACACTACATTATCACACTATATTATCACTAATATAATATGAAATATAACAGTTGAAGTTCATCAGACTATCGATCTTATGTACAATAACTGATACAAATATCTGGTCCGCAGTAAGCTTATGTGAGCTTAGATTTGATTCTTGCAGCTCTCTCTCTATCTTCAATCCCTTTACTGGATAGATGTAGAATCTTTCTTCTTATTATGTGATGTGTTATCTTCTTGTGTCAAACTTTCTCCCTTTGACTGTTCTTTTCTTATGATGTCTTTTGTCAGCAATTCTCTCCCTTTGTATGTACTCTCCCTTTCTGGTTACATCTCTCCCTTTGGATAATGTGATGGATATAATCTATCCTTAATTTGATAATAGATATAATCTCTCCCTTTGACAACAATACCAACAATATTTGATAGTAGTGCCAAACAATCCTTTCTATCCATAATATACTCCTTGAATTTCCCAATCCATCAGCAAAATAATAACTCTGGTGCTAAGAGTAGATAAATACCTTGTTGTGTATAGATGTATCTTTAAAGTCCATCTCTTTGCTTGTATCAACATGAATGATAGATGTAGCCTTCTAGTCTTCTTACTGACCAGTAATACTTAATAGCAATATGCTTTGGCTTAGCATGCATGACTGGATTCTTAGAAATTTTTATTGCACTGGTATTGTCACAGTAGATAATTAATGGTTCAAGAATTTTCATATGCATACCTTCCAATAACTATTTGATCCATGCAATATTTGATCAGTTTGTAGCAGTAACAACATACTCTGCTTCTATAGTAGACTGAGAGATGCATCCTTGCTTCTTGCTGATCCATGTGACAAGTCTGTCACCCATAAAGAATGCTCCTCTAGTTGTGCTCTTTTGATCATCAATGTTTCCAGTCCAATCAACATCAGTAAAGAACTTAAGTTCAAATTTTCCTTCTTTTCTATACCATAAGCCATATTCCCTGGTATTCTTTAGATATCTTAGGATTCTTTTCACATCAGTCATATGTGATTCCCTAGGATTAGCATAAAATCTTGCAACTATTCCTACTACATGTGCAATATCTAGTCTAGTATGTACAACATACATGAGTTTTCCAATCATTGATCTGTACAAAGTCTGATTTACCTCAGGTGATTTATCCTCTTTTTTCATCTTACATCCAGTTTCCATTGGTGTTCCAACTGGCTTGGAATCTTCCATCTTGAATATTTTCAGCACTTCCTTGATGTATTTGGATTGTGTAATGAAAATACCTTCATCTTGTTGCATGATCTGTAGACCAAGAAATAACATGATCTCTCCAAACATAGACATGTCAAACTCTTTTCTCATTTCATTTGCAAATGATTTGCATAGCATATCATTGCCTCCAAATATGATGTCATCAACAAATATTTCAGTAATCAAATGTTAGCATTAGTATCTTCCTTCAAATAAAGATTATTGTTTTCACTAGTTCTTACAAATCCAATACTTATGAGATAGGAATGAAGTCTTTCATACCAGGCTCGGGGTGTTTGTTTCAATCCATACAAGGCTTTGTGTAATCTACATACCATGTTCCTCTTGTTTGGATCAATAAACCCTTATGGTTGCTCAATGTATACCTCTTCCTCAAGTATTCCATTTAGGAATGCAGACTTGACATCCATTTGGTATACCTTGAATCCTTTATATGTAGCATAAGAAAGTAATATTCTCACTCCCTCTATCCTAGCAATGGGTGCAAAGGTTTCTCCATAGTCAATCCCTTCTTCTTGTGCATACCCCTTGCATACTAGTCTTGCTTTGTTTCTGGTGACTTCTCCATTCTCATTCAGTTTATTCCTGAATATCCATTTTGTACTAATGAAATTCTTGTCATCTGGTCTCGATACAAGTTTCCATGTCTTATTTTTCTCAATCTACTCAATTTCCTCATTCATAGCACTAATCCATTCATCATTATCAAGTGCAACATTGACATATTTTGGCTCAAAATCACAAATTAGACATCTTGTGTTTAGAGACTTACTTATGGTTCTCATACCAGCCTTCTTATCTCCTATGATTTGGTTATGTGGATGGTTCTTTCTGACATATCTAACAAGTACAGGTTCAGTTCTTTGTCTATCATCTTGATCATCATTTTGTCCTTCATTTAGATCTCCATCACTTGGTACATCATCTTGAGAAATATCCTAATTTTTTGCTATTTGTAGCCTAATGCTCGGGTGCAATATTCTGTTGCTCAGGAGCTATACATTGTTGTTCGGGTAGAGTGTCAGGTTCTTCATTGTAAAAAAACCCGTTGTAGTCCTCTAGTTGTTTTGTGCTTTCCTTTTCATTCTCCTCTGCAAATTCATATTGGGTGTGTAACCATACCATAGCTCATAGGGTGTCTTCCTTCAATTGTACTTTTTTCAATGTGTAAACAACAGTACTGACATCTTCCCTCTAGAATATTTGGGTGATGCCTTTCTCTATCATCAGTGTCCTTGCAAAATCAACAATGGATCTGTACCTTCTTTCAGCAATTCCATTTTTTTGTGGTGTTCTTGGTGTAGAGATCTGTCTTTTGATTCCATGCTCATTACAAAAGTTAGTGAATTCATTTGAAATAAATTCCCCTCCTCTATCTGATCTTAAGCATTTCAATTCCTTACCACTTTTTTTTTCTACCATTGCTTTGTACCATTTAAACATCTTGAATGCTTCAGATTTATCTTTTAGAAACATTATTGTCATCATTCTAGAGTAATCATCAACAAAGAGAATACAATATCTATCACCATAGTAACTCTTTGTCCTCACGGGTCCACATAGATCAGTATGGACTAATTTTATAATGGCATCAGATGTATGGGTTTTTCTTTTGAAACTAGGCTTTGTCATCTTACCTTTTTGACAATTTTTGCACATGATATTGTTTGGCTTAATCATCGTCGGTAAGCCTCTTACATTTCTCTTTCTGCTTATCTTTATCATGTTGTCAAAGTTTACATGACATAATCTTTTGTGCCACAACCATATATCTTTGTTTCTAGCCATTAAGCAAGTGGTGTCAGTATCATTCGGATAGAATAAGTTACCTTTTGTCTGCTCACCGGTACCAATCAACTTTCCTGATTTATTGAATATCTTTGCCTTCTTATTTTCAAATGCTACTCTATGACCTAAATTATTCAACTGACAAACACTCAATAGATTATAATTCAATCCTTTCACCCAATAAGCATTTTTACATTTTATCAGGTTATTCAACATTATGGTTCCTTTACCTTCAACTGCACAAGGTGTATCATTACCCATTCTTACTGAACCACCATTATAGTATTCAAAATTCTCAAAATTTTGTTTATCACCAGTCATATGGTGAGTGCAGCCACTATCTATGATCCAGACATCATTTTTACTAACTTTAGATATGAGTGCAATTTCTACATACCATTCTTCATCTTCATCTGAATCATCTTTTACCACCATAGACACCATCTTGATGTCTTCATCAGATTCGATGTCAGTATCTTCATCTTTGCATTCAGCTAGGTAACTGGCCTTCTTTCCTTTGTCCTTGTAGTCTCGAGTATATCTTCTTTCTGATTGTCAGTTGCTTCTGTAATCTTGGTTATCACCTCTATCAAACTTATTTTCAAATGATCTGTCATTAATTCTGTCATCTTTTCTCCTGTTAGAACATCTTGAAGAAAAGTGTCTAATCTCTTTACAATTAAAACATACAAGTGGTAATTTACCTTTGTATTTACCTTTGCCTCTCTACATTCTTCTAGCCATAAGTGCTTCAATTTCATCAAGATCTTCTTCCTCACTTTCACTATCACTATCTTTTCTCATAGTGTGTTTATGACTTCATTTACTTATTCTCAAAGAAGATTTGAATGCAGACTCTATGTTTGGTGAGACACTATTATCAAAGTTATTAATCTCAAATGAAATTAGTCTTCCAATCAAACTATCTAGAGTAACATTGTTATTTGCTACTGCTCTCATTTCTTGTATGGAAGATACTCTAATAGCATAAGTAGGCAGTAAGATTCTTAGAATTTTACTTACCACTGTCTCTTCTTCTAGTACACCTCCAACTCCTCGGATAGCATTGAATACCTCTTTGATTATTGTTCTATACTATGTGATGTTTTCACCTTCTATCATTCTAAGATCATCAAAATTTCCTTTAAGGCTTTCAGCCTTGGCTCTCAAAACATTTTTGTCATCACCATTTACAAGCTTCAATTTATCCCAAATTTGTTTTGCAGTTGTGCATGCTTTGACATCTTCAAATTCAACATTAGAGAGTGAGGAAGCAAGCTCTATTATCATGCAATTATTCTCACACTTCTCTCTCATTTGTTCAACTATGAGTGCTCCTGTGGGAAACACATATTCAGTATCTAATTATTGAGTAACATCATTTCCAATACCTAATAAGTGGAGTCTTATCCTACTTTTCCATGAAGCAAAGTTGTCTTTGTTCAACTTGGGCACATCTCATATGTTCATCTTGTGATCTTTAGCTTGAGCTATTAAACTCCCTTTCTAAGCACACAAGCACTAATACCAATTATTAGTAATAAATGAGAGGGGGGAGGGGTGAATCAGTGGCCTCAAAAATTAATCCTCAAATCAACCCTTCAAACTTAGTACCACAAATTTATACCTCTAGTTATCTTCAGTCCTACAAGATGATTGCCTTGAAATACTTATATCAAATTACTACTTGTCGGAATGCTTTGTAAAACCTTCTACTGTATGTTTACCAATAAGCAATCTTTCTATTTATTGAAACATAGTAAATAACTAGTGTATACCGATCAATCCAGATTTACTTATGTGAAAAGAAAAACAATAAAGTAATGACTCATAGACACATGACACATGGATTTTTAACGTGGAAACCCTGTTAAGGGAAAAACCACTAGGACCAGTACCCCAAATTTTCACTCTTCTAAAGTGAGATCGGTTAAGAGCCAACCTTGTTAAAGGTTACAAACACACTATTAGGTGTGACCTTGTTAGAGGATTTAAATAGATAGTTTTTCACTTAGTATCTGGCATCTAATGTTACTATCCTTGATCAAACACTCACGTAGCCTGTCAATAGGTATCAGGCATATCCAATGCTACTTTGTATGATCAAACTTTTTGATACTCCTTGGGATGTATCTCAATTAGAAAAGGCTTTTAAGTCCTCCTCTGTTAAGAGACTTGATGCCTCAGTGGTTAAACTGAAACAATAAATTGATCTGTTCACATATACAACTTGAATTGCACATTTTCAAATCTATTGTAAGTGCATTACCTTTCTGATCAATGTTTATCAATTCAATACGTTTTCTCCACACTGTTCTACTTTGCGATGTTGTATCACTGTTCATCGGTGTCTACAGAATTTATCTCTTTCCACAGCTTGATTGATCAGGTCTGAATGAAGAATTTCTTCTCTTTCAAAATCTCTTTAGCATCCATTCTCTTGTCACTCCCCTTATTCATAATGAATAAGCTTGTCTCTTATATAGACATGATTTCACCATTTCTTGGCTTTCTTGATCTTGGCGTGATCCACAATTCTTGCCAATTATATTTAAAGAAAAACTCCAGTTTAATCTTGTAGAGATCTTCTTTCCAACTGGACAAAGCAGCTTTAAGTCCTTTACTTATCTCTAGCTTTATCTTGTCGATTAAAATAATGATAAATACCAGTTAAGTCTATATTTAGCTCTTGACAGCTAAGAATTTTGTCATTTCTAAACTCTCTGTTCTTTCAGTCAATACTTTAGTTAGTCGTCAGTGACAACTGACTGTTTTGTCAGTGTGACTTCAGTTGACTTTAGGATCTCTGTCCGTCAGGCAACACTATAATTCTGTCTGTTGGGTTACACTTTGCTTTTGCTCGTCAGGTAACACTATGAATTTGCTCATCGGTAATGCTGTGCATTTGATCATTGGGTAACACTGTGAATATGCTTTCATTGGTTTACTCTGTCTATCGGTGTGCACTCTGTCAGTGTATACAGTCACTTTGTGAATACTTGACTTGTAAGCATTACTGATAGCATAGCCTTTGATTCATTAGTTCTTTGAAGTCTTTAGAAATATGTACATGACCATACAGATTATATCAAGTTGACATCAATGAAAATACAATACATTAACTAATTTAATGTCTTGCATTAACTTTCTGTCTCTAGTGATCATCAACTTAACACCTTCAAACATTCAATCAGTTATACTTCATCATATTTCATCTTGAATTCTAGATCTTAGTCCATTTAGGTACCTTGCAACTTTCTCAATCTCATAATCCACATGTCCAGATCTGATGTCCAATCTATAGTATTCCTCAATGTATTCATTCATAGTCATGTCCTTTTGTCTAAGGTTTTGCATCTTCCTTAACAAGCTAACTTGGTAATCAATAGGAAGAAAATTCTTCTTCACCTTGTTCACCATTTTACACGAGGTTCTGATCTTTTCCTTTCCTCTTCTTTGGATATCAGTTTGCAAATTCTCCCACCATAGTGAGGCGTGACCTTTCAACCTAGTGACTCCAATTTTCACCTTCCTATTATCAAGATTGCTTTCACACTCAAAGAAATTTTCCATATTAGAGATCCAATCCAACACAACATTAGTATCCAAATTTCCATCATAAGGAATAAATTCAACAATAGGCTTTGAATGTGCCCTACTCAATACTCTCAACAATCTTTCCTCGTCTTGATCTTCCTCAGGCTCTGGATTTGGTTCCATTGTTTCATCATCACTCACATCATCAAGATGCGCTCCTCTCCTTTGGGTTGTCTCCACAACATCTAATCTGGTAGCAATTTGTCTCAACATGTCCATTATGGAATTATCAACATTTCCTCTACCTTGAACCATCTTGACAAATAGGTTCCTGCAAGATCGTAACCCTCTACAAGTTATAGGTCAAATCCGCAAATCTGCCACCCTACAACCAAATCCAACTCAGGGTTCTACATGATCCAATCTCCTCAAGGAAAACATTTTCTCTGATACCACCTGACACAAGGGGGACATGACTAGATAGGGCCAAAGGCACATACAATTATCCATCCACCTTGCAAAATAAACACAATGGAAGAAAACAACACAGAGAACAACACCAAGGAGAGAAGAAACAACAATAATCTTTTATTGATTCATCCAATTACAACATACATGCCCGACTGTGAGGCCTTCTAGTTTAAAACCAACAAAATCCATAATTTTCTATCTTCTACCTTCTCATATCATCTGCTATCTACTTGCTCTACCTCTAGCTCTCTAACCTACGCATAGACATCCCTATTTATACTTGCCAAAGTGGCTTACAGAAGACTCTAAACTATTACAAAGATGGAAGACCAACCACAAAATGGTCTGCACACATCCCAAGACAAGATCCTAATATTAAATGCACAACCTCAAATTAAATACATAAGTCAACTCCAACAAGAACCAATCACAAACAAACTCGGTCAAAGAAGAACTGAGTATCAGGTTCACTCAGCACAACAAGTCACGCTTGGCCAACATTGAACAACTCAATACATACAACTTGGCCAACACTAGACAGCTTGACACCAATAGGAATTCTCAACAATACTACAACTTGGTACTTACTGGTAGAATGAACAAAGATGAGTAGGATAGCAAGGCAACCCAAGATGCTCCTGCATCAGGGTGGATCCTAACAGATCTTATTGTGTAAATCCTTTAACAAGGTGACTTATGAGAAGGAGTTCAAAATCCTCTAGCAAGGTAGATCCTAACAGATCTCATTGTACTTCTATCAAGGTTGTAGTTGCTTCTAATAGGGTGAGCCCCTAATAGGGCATTGTAAGCTCTTAACATGGAAAGTCTTTTAACTACAGTGAAGATATTTGTGGGTGTCATCGCCACCATGATTTTTTCCCTCTTACAAGGGTTTCCATGATAAAATTAGTGGTGTTATGGTTTATGCTTTGTGGTTGAATGAGCATATGTTATATTTTCACTAATCCCCCCTCCCCCCTCTCAGTGCTTCTATATATTAACAATTGGTATCAAAGCTTTGTGACCTTGAAGAAGTCCAACAACTTGGGAGAGATCCTTAAGGGAGATATGGAGTTTTATAGAAGACAACTTTATGAGGATGAGGAAATGATTGAGAAACTTAAAGACTAGTTGAAGATCTGTAGGAGTAAGAGACAAGAGCTTCTTGAACAATTGACTGAAATTCAAGATCTTATTGAACACCTTTCTGAGAAAAGTGGATAGGATGAATCTGCAGTTGAAGCTGTAACTCTGGAGAATGAGTAGCTTGCCAAGGATAATAATAACATGCACAAGATGCTTGACAAGCTGAAGCTAGAAAAGAAAAATATACAAAAGGAGTTGGAAAACTTCTCATTAAGAATGGGTGAAGAGATAGAAGCAAGGAGACCTGTAAACAAAGATAAGAAAGTTGTTGAGGATGCCCTAAAAGCCAAAGATGAAACCCTAGCAGCTAAGGTGAGTAAAATTTTCAGATATGAGAAAGAAATTTCTACATTGAGGGAACACCTACATGAGACTAATAAAAAAATGTTAATGCCATAGGAGGAATGAACATATGAGAGATGAGACCACAAATCTAAAAGAAAATTTGAAGAGTGCTAATGACCTATTCAATAAGTTCAACAAGAGTTCTGCTAAACTTGATGAGCAAATCTCAAAACAAATGAGACATGGTGAAAGACAAGGAATAGGTTTTTTTAAATTTTAAGTCACTGATTCATTTGGTACTAAGGTAACTAATGAAGAAGAGATGACTGCACCCAAGGTGAAAAAAAAATCCTGGCAAGAAGAATTATAGACTGATATGTTTCAATTGTCACAAGGAAGGACATACTAGTAATGTTTGTTGGTCTAAACCTAGTCCATTGGTTCCTATGTTTGCAAATTATTTTGGTAGTTTGGTTGGTTACAATGCTAGATTGAATGCTTTTCAAGGTAATTGTTATTACTGGAAAAAGTATGGGCATAAGGCTAATGAGTACATGGATAAAATCAACAATATAAGGCCATCTTTGAATCAGAGAAGTCCTTACCAAAGGGAGAGAGAATTCAATGTTACCTATTCTATTTGTCACAAATTTGGACATACAATAATGAATTTTAGGATGAGAACCAGTAGAGGCAATGTTGGACCATGGAGGCAAACTAGTATGACACATTTAAATTGCAATAAGATTGGACATCTTGCTAGGTATTGCAGAGTGAAGAAGAATAACAATGGAGGTCAACCAGTGAGTAGGCCTAATAATGATAAAGGCAAGAAGATTACATATGTTGAAGAAATTAAGAAGTAGATGAATGATACATGGGTAAAGAAAGGAGAATTAAAGTCTATTGAAATGATAGATAACTCCACTACATTGGGTAATGTGGAGTCTTCATCATCTGAATAAGTCAAAGCAATTGACTTAGGGAGAGAAAAATAGGTAAGATCTGTAACCTATCCCCTAAGTTTGTATGCACAGTAAGATGTATTAATATATTTGGATGCCTAATGATGTCCGATGAGGTAAAATGTATTACATAGGATTTTATGTGACTGCGTAATATTTTTTATTATGACATAGTGACTTTTATATTTCTAACCGTTGTGACCAGTTAAGGTTACTATTTGACCGTTTGCATTTATTACTTGGAATTGAGATGTTATAAAGGAAAAAGTGAAGTTAATTTGTCACTTTACACTCTACAAGCCATAAAGTGCATTTGTGAACATAAGCTAAGTGATTTCTAAGTGTATACAAAGTGACTCTGGATTGGAGATTATGTTTTTGTGCTTGAAGTGAAGCGGTGTGTGAGGAATCCTAGTAACAAACTGAAGTGATATCTCTGAGTTGCAAAGGTTTCATTGTGAAGAGATCATTGTTAGCATCATGGAAACACATGTGTTGGTTGAGATCACTAATGAGTCAAGACCAATTTTCAAGTTACATCCTTTGAAGGAAACAAAGAATGATCTTGTTGGTACCCTATCCTCAACACCTCATGGTGTACTGTTGACTGAAGATGTGATATCCTTTATTCATTGCAAAATTCAAGATCTTGGATATAATGCTATAGTCGATGCATTTTATAGACTATGTGATGGAGCTAATTTGAAGGAACAGCACAAACTTTTGACTTATAAGGGTTTTTGCATATATTGTTAACCTATCTGATGATTTTGAAACTGATTGGATAAGATATATTATGAGTCGAGTCCACGATCAATTTCTATGGCTAGAGAGACCGCTCAAGCTTACTAAGTAAATTATCCAAGTGGTGAGTGGATTGTTTGTGACCGGTGATGTACCTATTTTAAGAACTATTCTACCTAGAGAGGTCACATGTCTTACTAAGTCTAAGCAAGATTAACGTGCTATCACTATCAATGAAATTGAAGATGTTGAAGTGAAGTTTTCTTCAATGGCAATTAGTTACAAAGTTTATTAGTCAAGCCGATTGAACAGTGTTCCTGGTGGAGGCATACATGTATCTTATCATATGATTCAGGAAAATTCTCAATACAACCTATGTGAGGTTATGAGAGGCCATTTCTTTTTGAACATGGAAAGAATCAAGAAAGACAAGAAAAAACATTCAAGTATGGTTCACTACTGGTATGTATATTCTTCTATTTGCAAAATCATTTCCCTAGAATTGGTCAAATTCAATGGTCAACCAATAGACATACAATAGTGCAAATCAATAAATGCATAAGGATGTTAGGAAATAAATTCAACAGTTCTATGTAGGGTTATTTTAAGGATTTTCATAAATGAATGCATGATAGGGAACACATCCCAAATAATATAGTAGAGAAATATAAAAAAATGATATATATTTAATTGTGGATACCGATACATGCATGTTGCAGGTGGTACAACCAAGATTATCTTGGGATTTACCAACGGGTTACAAAGTTGATGGTGATATTGTAACACTTCATGCTGATGAGTTATTATCCAAACCAATTGATGTCACTACACCTATATTTGGTACCTAAAGAGACCTATTTGAAAATTTATTCACAATTGATTGCACATGTGATAGAGAGAAGAGTGAGGAAAAAGTTTGATGACTTAGCTAAACAAAGTGGTATTACAAAGGGGATGATGAGTGAGATTGGGAAGGAATTTGAAACTAAACAAGTAGGAACTTCTGCTATTGCAATAGAGAAAGTTGATGTAGAGGTTGTAACTCCTACAATTGGTAAGGCTACAGGTAGAACAACCAAGATTTCCACGTTGAAAGAAAAAGAGAAGGAAGCAAAAAAAAAACACCTAAGATAGTGCAAAGAACCTATAAGAGGGAGAAAATAATGACTCAAGGTTACAAAGAATCTAAGAGAAAAAGAAAAAGGAAGCCTACTGTTGAAGAAGATGAACCTAAAACTGATTTAGATAAGGATCAGGAAAAATTTAAGGCTAGTGGAAAGAAATCTAAAGTGGTTGGTATGAAAACTAAGAAGTCAGTTAATCCTAAAACTTTCAAAATTTTGACAGCATATATTATTGCAGAGAGTATTAGGGAGTATGGTGGTTAACTCATACAAACCAATGTTATGAGAACTTTGATGATGCAGATAAACAAAAGATTGAGATATTATTGTTTACAATTTTAATAAGTTTTGTACAGGGCTCAGTGAATTACACAAGACTATACATGATTCACTATACAAAAAGATTGATGTGAGATGGAGAGATGCTTTGAGGCAAGATAAATAAATGATGGAGAAATCCTTAATCTTACTAAAGCTTGAATTACCTATTGAATATGGAAAGCTTTTAGTTGAGGCAATGAGACCTGGATTCAAGATAAGAACTAGAGTATGCAATATACTTATTGGTGAATCTCAGGTAGTACATGATGAGACAATTGTCATCATGAAGGATAAATTGAAAGAACATAAACTAGAATAAACTATTCAAGAGGAGGTGACAACAGAAGAACTTGGTTCTACTAAACAAGTAATTGATGATATTCTAGGTAATTTATCTTCTGATGCACCACAAAAAGATCCTATTGTTGGTATTGCAATTGTGTAGGATAAAGATGAAGGATATAAGGATAATACTGCAGAGGTGGTGACACCTACTTCTAGTAATATAGTTGGACAGATTGGTGATATTGAAAAGAAAGATGAAGGTGATGTAGCAACACATTTAGTGAAAAGAAAATTAAATCTTGGTGAGAGTTCCAGTTCTAAGTTAAAGAGAAAATATATTGATGTACCCGAGGAAGGAACTAAGGATGATCTTAAAGATGAAAATTTTTAGGTCATTTAAAGACCAATTGATATTTATAAAATGAGTCCTAGTCAACTAATGAGAATTTTAGACATACTTAAGTTGAAATTAAAAGGGGACCAATTAAGAACCGAGAAGAGACAAGATCAAGTATTAGAGACAATCATATATGTTTTATCTAATCTTGTACCTAAAGTTGCATTTGATCCCAATCCTCCTACAATTGAACAAATGGATATTTTGGTTAGTTCTATTACTGAACAAGTTTCAAGTTTGGAAGATGCAACTATGAATAGAGATAAGTTGGTGTATGAGAAGAAGAATACTGTGAAGTTTATGGAAACCATTGCATTAGACAAAGTACAAATTATAGTTCAATTCACTAAGGTAAAGGAAGCTTTGAAGGAAATTGGTAAATTGTTAGCCAAGGTTTTTGATTTTTCATTTTTTACTCAAGATTTGGAGCTTAAGAGAAATGAAGCTCAACAGGAGCTTAAATATTTGATTGCTACTTTTGATCCTACTTGACACCCAGTTATAGCCTATGGATCAAAATTAAAGGTGATAAATCACAAGTTAAAAAAATTTCAAGGAGATCAAGACAAGAGGATAACAACATTGTTGGAGTTGCAGAGTTATTTGATTCCTACACTTGATGTTATGCAAAAGACTGATAAAGAAGTAGAGGTAACCCTTGCATTACCCGATATGATTACTCTTGAAGCCATGGAAGAGTTAGCTTTTATTTTGCATGAACAACTCAAAGGCATTATACATTTGCAGAAATTATGGGAGAACTCATTATATAGTGTAAAAGAAAATTTTAGAGATGTTTTTGCAAGGCTACTATTGGTAAGATTTTCTTTTGGAAGCTAAGTTTTGTACCTTTTTCATTGTTGTCAAAGGGGGAGTAATCTCTAGAAGTTTAGTGAAAGGGTGAGTAATTGGTATGGTGAAAATACAGTTGAGGAAGTGATCGGTATACAATAGATAATTATATTATCTATTATTATGTGTATGTCTTGCTATATATTTTTCCATAAATGCAAAATGGGGAGATTGTTGGCATTATGATGAATTTTGGTAAGGAAATGACGAGTTTAAGTTTTTCATTTCTGGAAACTTATTAATTCTATTAATTTTGGTGCATAGGTTACCCTAACTGATTGACATGATGAATAGGTGAACCAGATATACTGAGCGTTCTGATCGGTGAGCAGGAAGATAGTAATAGTTTTGAGTTTTGAGTAGCGCTTGAGATGGTGAGAATATTGGGAGATGCAATTATTACCTGAGTGTTATTATGATCAGAAGAGTACAAATTTACGACCGTGATAGTTAACTCAACAATGTGTGAAAGATAGTTTTTTGGTAATTGTTCTGTGTGAACTAGTAGAGTTACCGATTGAGAGCTGATGATCAGATGGTTAAGGTGGTTAAGTTAATGATGATGTTTTGTATTAAATGTTGGTATTACATTTTTGGGCTAACATGTGAAGATTTATTGACACAAAGTTTCATGAGTTAAGTCAAATAGAGGGATGACTTATGGATTGTTTTTTAATGTTTAACCAAATTAAGAACTATATAAAGGGATGCTAAATCAATGATTTAGGGTTTTTGATCATGTTTTTGGTGGCTGCGAATAGAGACAAAGATTGTATATTGCATCAAAAGTTTAGATATTGAATTGGATCTTACAGGCAAGTAGTGCCATTCTAGATCAACAAATTGAGTTCATTGCTCAAGACTAACTCTAATAGGTTAGCAAGGCTAAATCCCTTAAGTGGGTGTATCCTAAAATATCTTATTGTGTAAATCCTCTAACAATGTGACTTCTGAGAAGGAGTTCAAAATCCTCTAGCAAGGTAGATCTTAACAGATCTCATTGTACTTCTAACAAGGTACTAGTCACTTCTAACATGGTATTGTAAGTTCCTAACAAGGAAACTCTTTTAACTACAATGAAGAGATTTGTGGGTGTCATCCCCATCGTGGTTTTTTACCTCTTACAAGGGTTTCCACAATAAAATTAGTGATGTTATGGTTTATGCTTTGTGGTTGAATTAGTATACGTTATGTTTTCACTGATTCAACCCCCTCTCAATGCTTCTATATGTTAACATAAAATTACTCTCTTTTCTGGGATCAAAGTGATCTCAATCGAGGATGATTCCAAACTTATTATTGAAGTTGTCAAAGGAAAGTATAACACCAAATAGATCATTGATAGTGTGGTAGGTAATGTTCATAGGTTTATGCAGGGTTTTCACTCCTTCTCTATAAACCATATTTATAGAGAGGGCAACTCTATGGCCAATTCTCTGACTGTGTACGACTAAAACATGGAGGGGATGAAGTGTTGGTGGGACTGCAGTTCTCTTCCAAGTAATGTACAAAATTTTATGTATGGAGAGTGAAATGGAGTTAATATAGATGACAAGTAGCACCCATCCTTGGAAGAAGTGTATCCTACTTAATACTTTAGGGTTTTGGGTATTTTGTTACCCCTACCTTTTGTGTATTGAGCCGGATCAGAAGGCAAAACTAATTTTTTTGAATTTTAATAAGAGCTTGTTGACGTGGCCAATGATTGTGCACCCTTGAAAAGGCACACTCCAAAAGGGTCAATTTTATTGGTTATGGTATAGTTTCTGGCTAAGTTGACCCCCCATAGTTATTTTAATTATACTGATATTTTGGGTTACTTGATATCATAAGATGAAACACCATAATTAATATGCATGCTGATTATCATTATTTATGGCGTAATGAAAAGTACTATATTTACGTCATATTGATTAGATTTTTGCTTGCAAGAAGCTATACTTCACATGTCTCTATTGTTTGGGAAGATGGATGAATAATTTCACCCAACTGGATAGACAAGTATATTTCTCACCTTTAAAGCACTTTGTGCTAACGACAATTTTCCATTACCGTATCAAGACCTGCAATTTTCATTTTAGTTGCACTTATTATGTTACTGCTTTGGGGGGATCTCAATTGCATAGAGCTGGGGAAACCAGATGAGTTTAAAAATGACCCTAACATTTTGCACATTTGCAAAGAGTGTGGGGTTATAAACTATTAAATCCATCAATGGGTTTGATGAATTTTTTTTAGCTCATTTTATTAGCTACTGGGATAATGAGAGGGTCTTGGTTGGGGGAAGTTCCTTTGAAATCAGAGAGGAAGCTATTGCCAAGGCCATAAGTTTGTCAAAAAAGGTAGAAAATGGAAAAAGACCATTTTTATTATGGATAATGATGGTATTAATATATTCTTCAAGAGGAATGAGGCATTAGTTAAGAAGCAGGGTGGGTATGAGAGCGAGAAACTACAATCTACTTGGGGAAAAGTCAGCTACATGGTCATGAGGTACTTTACTCTGGAAGGTCATTTCCTAGTTTATTATTTTTACTACTTGCCTCTTTTGAACCACTTTAGTAACATTGATATCATCTCCTTCCCTTTCTTCTTGTTAAATTCCATTGAGAGCTATGTGTTTGAAGCTAGGGACTCAATCCGCTAGGGAAAAAAACCTATCTAGTTGCATCAGGGACTCATTTTCAAACTTTACAATTTCTATGTGTCCCTTTTCCCCACAAAGCCTATTGTTTTTTATGAAATCCCAATATCTCAATACCCCCACTAGCCAAAAACATTGAAATACTTGTCCAAATAAAGAAGAAAGGGATAAAAATCCAAGGGTTAGCAAAATTATTTCTCACCCAGGTACCCCTGAAATCCTTAATTTTGATACTATGGCCTAAGAATATAGACCTAAGGGATTTGAATCCTCATTTATTTATTCTAAGAGGAAAGGTAAGAACCCCTCCCCTTCTAGAAAAAAGGCTAAATTTATGGCGCACGAGGTTAAAAATAAGGATGAGGAGGAGATGGGGGAGGAACACATTACTCTAAGGAGGTCGAACCATTTGGCTAATAGATGTGATAAGAAGAGGAAGACATTTCTGGTTGATTATGAATCTGATAAAGACACTGAGTGGAGTAATTAGGTTGTAGAAAAGGAGAGTGAGAAAAAGAATAATTCTAAAGTTGAGGAGATAGAAAAGGATATATGTAGCAATTATAGCAAGATACTTCAAATAGTGCAATTCACATATCTATCAAAGAGAAGCATGGGTTTTTTGCATTTATACACTCACAAAACTTATTGCGGTTGAACCAATTTAGATTATCACAACCTCAACCATAGAGATGATTGAAATGCAAAATGAGATAAGTAACATGAGGAACATAGTTAGTGAGGTGGAAAGAAATCTAGGGAGCATCTCCACATTTAGCCTTTGAGTCATGCACAACTTGACAACATCTATCTTCTTAATGCAACAAAAGATCCTAGGAGAGGATGAGCAAGATGAGGGCAATTACAAGGAATTGTCCAAATTCCTCACTAATGACTGGTCTCACATTTTGTAGCAGTTGGATTGTGATATCAAGGTTCCACCAAAGGTCTAGTGGAATTTTGTCCCTACACCCCAGTGGGGTTTATGCATTTTTGTTTCTTGTTGCTGCCTTCATGGCTTGTTTAGTTATAATTGCCTCTGTCGGGTCGATGTAAAATCTTGTAGTTTTTTGGAATAATTGTTTAGTTTTTCTCCAATCTTTTGGTTGTACCAGGTACACTGGCAATAACTTTTAAGGTTGTAGGCTTCTCACCTATGGTCCTTATTTTAATATTAATCTATTTAGTCTAGGCTTCTGTTGAAATTTTTTTGTTGTTAGTGTGTTTTGTCTATACACCCTTAGGAAGTGGTTTTGTAAAGGGTCAACACCTTAGATTTTTCTATTATTTAATATATAAAAACTTGTGTTTAGCTAAAATTGTTGTTCCAGCTTTTGGACGACAATTTTACCTAATATGATTATTTACCCACTAGTTGCATTGAGGCAACATTTTAATATGTTTGGTATGCTCGAGCTAGATTGCTTGAATGTGTGTTTCATGGTGTAATGAAGTTGGTTTCTTTTCTTGTATGCCTATGTCATTTAGTATATTTAGTTTATGAATTGGACACAATTGTGTTGCCGACTAGTCTTCAAGGATATTTTATTGTAATGATTTTTTATTAATATGATTTGAGGGTTTATTTATCTATTTAATTGTGGATGAAGTTATTTGAGTATGAAATTTTATATTTTTATGTTGAGTTTAAGTTATTGGTGGCATGGGATAAAAAGTGACTTCTCACTTCATTTTTATAACTTGCTTTTATGAGAAATGGATTTTCTTTTACAAATTTTACACAAGAAATTTGAATTTGGCTTGAGAGGAAAAATTTTAGGGGAAAAAATTTATGGGTATTGATTCGTTGGATTTCTTGGTTGGAGTTTTACTTCTCAAAATTGTCTTGTTTTGTGGAGTGTGCTTCATTTTCTAAGCATTTGAAGGGTTTTCTTGATAATTGAAGGTATGTGCACTTGTCCTCTTCAAATTTTTATTGAAATTCATTTTGTATTTCTTTAAAATGTTCTTAGAGATTAATTTATGGAATCTATGGAGGTAATTAAGTTATTAATGGAAAAGATTTGGATTTTTCTTACTTTCATGATTGTGTTGCATGAGAATGAGGATTTTTATTTAAATTCATGGTCGGGGCTTTCATGCTTTCACTTTAAGGTGAATAACATGTGTTTTTGGCATGTGCATGGTATAAGGGCAAATGGGTTTTCATATTTTCTTGATATGATAAAGTTGAGGCTTATCATGCTTTAATCTGAGTTTTGGTTTTTATCTCACATTCATGAGATGTCGCTATTGTGTTTGGTATGATAAATATGTTATAAGGGAGATGTAGATCCTATGGAGGTATTGTATTTTTTATCACCCCTTAATGAGGTCACATATATGTATAAGCATGCTCTTGATCATGAATTAAAACTTGGGTGTGTAAGTGGAAACCATGGGAAATCATCTAATTTTGCATGATTGAGATGAATACAATATTGTTGAAGGTCATTCTTACAATCCACCATGTGTATTTTGATTCATGTGATCTCATTTTATTTCCATGTGTGTGTACTTTGGAGTGGATGTATAGCCAATTGTGGTAGTGGCTTCCAATAGGGGGATCGAGGCACAAAGGGGCCACCAGGGTAACTCATTATGGAGTCTATAATAAAGTGAAAACATAAATAAAAATAATGGGGAAACACTTTGTTAAGATAAGTATGGATAATATTCCTCATACATATTTTTGGGCTCCCATTAGTCACATACATATTGGAGAAGACTTGGAGTTATCGACACACAAATGCATGGGTTATGGTGTGGTGAGACGTTGGGTCATTCCATTCTCCACCTTGGCTATATGATGCTTTGTGCCACATTAGTCATGCCACAAGAGGCGACTGGTCATTATGTTCCCTGTCGGGGCTATGCAGTGACATTCTTATTGTTGGATTGTGCACCCACTAGGTTGACCATTGAGTTAGTGGATTATGTTGTTGAGTCCAAATTTTATCTGGGGTCAAGATGAAACTAAGTGAATGGTTATTGGACCCTATTTTACTACTAGTGTCTTTCCTCTTTCAATGAAGTTTAAGTTATTGAGAGGCATTTTTACAACCATAGAACAACATAAAGGTTTCATATAAATAAAAAACCATTCTCAATAAATTTGACATCCTTGCTGGCAGTAATGATGGGTGTTTATATTTTTTTGTGTTAATGCAATAATTTCATTTTTTGGAGTGGTGGAAGAGAAAATGTCTCCACCATTTCTATAAAAAGAAGGAATATTAGTGTTGTTGTCACACAAGTTTTATTTCAAAAGTCCATATACTAGCTACGCTTCCATATTAGAACATTGTGAAGATCCATAGCTATTGTACTTGCAAGCATATTTTGACTATTGTGGATATTATTGAGTGTTTGAGGTGTGCAAATCAAATTCATTTAATATTTATTAGTAGGAGTAATACATAAGAGCTAATGTGTTTTCCTACACTAGAATATTGTGCTATATTCATGCAATTGTAAGATGTTCTATTGGAAGCTACAATTGAAATAATTGTTATATTTCCATTGATGTCAAACCTTAACTCATAAGACAGTTTCTATCTTGTAAAGTGCCATATCAATTGATTGATGAAGAAGATTTGAAAAGAGGAGATAACAAGAAGACCTGGTGAAATGGTTGAGTTATGTGAAACTACAATGGGTACTTGATGATATTGCATGTTGGTAAGGTAATATATTGTTTATCTTTAACACCAAGTGAAGTTTGGATGAATACAAGTTTAGTCTTGACCGAGTAACAGAGCAGAAGATTAAGGAACTTATGTATGTGTCAAGTGATGTGAATGTCGACCAAGTGTCAGTACATGCTGAGCAAATTTAGTGTCGACCGAGCATTAGTATTTATTGAGCACCAGTAAATTACCAAGTTATCTAGTGACGACTGAGCGAAAGAACGTAGTGATGACCGAGTGTCAGTGTTTTGACAGTTTGATTAATATTTGAGATCCCATCTGACATAGTTAATTTCTTGGGATATATGAAGTATATTTAAGATAAGGATGATCATTATGGGGAATTAAATGACCATTTAATATATGTTTAACCATTTTTATGTATGGATTCAAGGAGTTTTAGGATGTATTCTACCTTGTAGATAGAAAACAAAATGATGGAAGGATTCATTGGATCTGAACAAACCCTAAGAACTATGGTGATGATTAAGCAGAAAAAGATCTAGCTACCTGATCAGAGAGGTATAAGATTAACCTAGTTGCAAGTTATGTGTAGAGAGGCTAATTCAGTTGATTGGAAAATCTAAGCAGAAGGCAGAGAAGGATGAGAAGAGTAGTACAAGATTGCACAGTGGTGATTGCTTGATGAATTTCCAAGAAGATCTGAGTTATAGAGATGACAATGGAGGCGAGTCAGTGAATTAGCATTTGAGCGAAAGTGGATTTGTATTTGAAAATTCAGTTGTACATTTTAGATCACATTAATGTTACTTTATAACCATTGTATTAGTGCAAAATCCTTTTAAACAAGGTTGACCTAACAATCATATTGTAAATCCTTTAACCAAGGTGACATTCTAATGGAATGGTCTAAGCCCTATAAAAAGACTCACTTTTAATAGGGTGATTGAATACTTTAATAGGGTCACATTTAACAATGTGTATTATAACCTTTAACAAGGTTGGCTCCTCACAGAGCTCACTTCAAAAGAGTGAAAATTGGAAGCATGTTACTAGTGGTTTTTCCCATATTGTCTTTCCATGTTAAATCCTGGCGTCATACTTGTGTGAATGTTATTTGATGTGTTGTACTATTAAGAGTTTTATATTCTGCAAGTTGATTACATTAGGATAGTGAACTGCAAGTTTATGTTATTGATTATATGCTATAGAAACGGAGTGGATTACCGAGTGGATTTGAGTTGGTTAAAGAGTTTATAAGTTCAATTGGTACATCTAGAACTAGGATAACTAATTCCCCCCCTCTCAGTTATTCTAAATCATTCTAACATGTTCTTTCTAGATTATAATTTAATTACAAGGGCATTAATTTAATAAAAGAATCTTCTTTTGGAAGGTACACGAATGGAGGGAAAGAAGAAAGGAATAGAAAATGGTCCAAAAAATAACAGAGAAGGAGTAGAGAGACAAAGAATGACTTATCTTGCTTTAGAACAGAATAGATGCAAGCATGTGAATATATGGTGATTTAAGGATTTCTTCTTATGTTTTATCAAGCAAGTCATGTCATTGCATGTCATGTTTTCCTAGCACTATTTGTGTGTATGTCATTAGTTCTATATGGATAGTTGTGATTTTTTTATATTATTTTTTATTGCATACAATTTAACATTTAAAAAAATAAAATATTTTGTCATATTTAACATTGTAAGCATTGTATTGTAATTGTGTTTCAATATTGATTTACTTATTTTCTATTAAAGCATGGTTTTGAAGATTGACATTAATTTATGTTTGATCCATTTTGATATTTATTCTGTACGTTTAAATTTAGACGGTTTGACAAATTTGTTTTTTATTGCTTATATGAAGGGTGTAATTAAATTTTGGCATGCATTAATTATTTATTTTAAGTGACTTTCAAACTTATTTATTTGGTGTGGTTCACTTTGACATCCACTACTTGTGAAGTGTCTATTGATTTACTTATTCCTTGCCTACTAGTTTTGATAGTTGTCTTGTTGAAGAGAAAGCCCTAGCTGCTCAAGTTGTCAAAGAAGATAAATGGATAATAGGAAAAAATGCTCTCATCATATTATTGGTGATAAGATAAATTTTGTGAGCTATGAAAATTTTGATGGTGGTATTGTAAAATGGGGAGACAATGTTGGTGGTATGATTAGAGTTAGAGGCTCCATTTCTCTATATGCCAAGAATAATACAAATGATGTATTGTTTGTGGAAGGTTTGAAACATAATATTCTTAGTGTTGGATAGTTGATAGACAAAGGATATGGCCTAAATTTCAAGAATGGTAAGTGCAAGATCTTGAATAAATCAGGGATATAGATTGAATAAAGATCAAAGACAAAAGGTAACATATTTCATTTGAATAGCAGTTAGAAAAGTTATTTGATTTCTCAAATAGATGAAAGTTGGTTATGCCATATAAGTTTGTGCCATGTGAAATTTGAAAATATTGTGGCTATAAGTTCTACTTATGCCATTAGAGATCTTCCTAGGGTGAAGAAAATTGCTAACACTATTTGCAAAGAATGTTAGTTCGGTAAGAAAAAAAGAGCTCATTTCCATTCTAAAACTAAAAATTCAAATGGATTTTTAGATCTTATTCATACTGATTTGTGTGGTCCTACTAAGGTAAGAAGTCTACAAGGTGATTTTTATGTCATGTGTTAGTAATAACTGAGAGAGGGGGGGGGCNCGTGAATCAGTGGCCTCAAAAATATTCCAATGATCAACCCTTAAAACTTAGTACCACAATATTATACCTCTAGTTATCTTCAGTCCTATATGATGAATGCCTCCAAATACTTTAATCAAATTACTACTGCTCGGAATGCTTTGTAAAACCTTCTACTATAGATTTACTGAATAACAGTTTGTTAATTTATCGAAAGACAGTAAATTATCTAGTGTATACCGATCAATCCAATTAAGTTAAATGTAATGCAAAACACTAAAGTAACGACTCATAAACACATTGACACATGAATTTTTAACATGGAACCCCTGTCAAGGGAAAAACCACTTGGGATCGGTAACCAAAAATTTTCACTCTTCTGAAGTGAGCTCGATGAAGAGCCAACCATGTTAAAGGTTACAAACACACTGTTAGGTGTGACCTTGTTAGAGGATTTAAAATTTCAGTCTGCCACTTGATATCAGATATCTCTATGTTACCATCCTTGATCAAACACTCACTTGGCATGTTAATATGTATCTGGCATCTCATGCTATCTTCATGAACACATTTTTTTATACTCCATTGGATGTATCTCAATATAGAAAGGATCTTTAAATCTGGCTCAGTTAAGAGAATTTCTGAATCAATGGTTAAACTGAAATAGTATGATATGTTCACATATAGAACTTATACTTGCATATTTTAATATCTATTTTAATATCACAAAACTATTCTGATCAATATAAATCTTTTTATACCTTTGCTCCACTTTGATTCTACTCGGTGATGCTGTTCTCTATTGCTCACTGTCCACAGAAACTTTAGCTCTTTCCTCAACTTGTTGATCAGTACTGTATGAAGTTGCTCTTCAGCAGTTTCTCTTTAGCATTCTCTTTTTCTTTTCTCCCCTCACAAATTCGTAATGAATTGATTTGTCTCTTTATAGACATGATATCACCATTGTTAGGTTCTTGATTTTATTGAACTTGGCATGATCCACAATTCTTGCCAATTAGATTTAAAGAAAAACTCCTATTTTATGTCGCTGAGATCTTCTTGCCAATTGGACAAAACAACTTTAAATCATTTGCTTATCTCTGGATTATCTTGTTGATGAAAATAATGATAACTACCAGTTAACTCTATATTTAGCTCTACCAGCTAGCTATTTTGTCATTTATGAACTCAAGTTAATTTTGGTGTTTAACTCTTTGATAGTGTCGGTCAACACTTTAGTTCTCCTCGGGCTTCTCCATAGATTTACACTATGTTTCTAGCCACTGGGTATGCTTGTGATTCTGCTCATCAATAATTCTCATCAGTGTTCTTGATTGGGCATCATTGTGACTTGACTGTTGGTGATCTTTTTTCGTCGGGTTTCACTGACCTTCGGTGTTTGTAGTCACATTGTGAGTACTTTTCTTTTATGCATTACTAAAAGAATAATCTTTTTCTCTCTGATTCTTTGAAGTCTTTGACACTTTGATTATAAATGATTAGATTATATTGAGTTGAAATCAATGAAAATACAATCCATTAACTAATTTAATGTCTTGCATTATCCTTCTACATTTCGGTGATCAACTTAACATCTTCAAACATTCAATCAATTACATGTCATCAATCTCTCACTTTGGCATTGATGGAAACATACTACATTATCATACTATATTATTACTAATACAATATGAAATATACATTTTCATCAAGCTTTCCTAATGTAACTTATTACAAATGTTTGGCTCTCGGTAAGCTCAAAAATAGCTTATATTTGTTTCATGCAAAGTGGTTGTCTTCCATCTTCAATCGCTTCTCTGGATAGATGTATCATCTGATATCTCTATTCTAATATGTGCTCTACCTTGACTATTCCTCTTCTTGATAATCTCTTTTTCCTTTGACAAAAATCTTTCTCTTTTTTCTGAACTTTCTCCCTTTGTTACTTCTCTCCCTTAGATGGATATTTCATGTGTAATCAATGTCTCTCCCTTAGAATATTGATTAACTCTTTCTTTTTTATTCTCAGGAACTTCTCTACATGGATAATGATATAATCTCTCCTTTTATCATATCTTTCCTTTATGTGATATGGAATCATCTCTCTTTTTGATAATGAGATCATCTCTCCCTTTGTATGATAAATCAAATCTCCCTGATGATAATGATCTCCCTTATGATAATGAGAACATCTCTCCCTTTTACAACAATGCCAAACAAAAATGATTCTCTTTATTTTATCATCTATATCATGTTCCATCCCTTTGCATAATATATTCCTTGAATTTCCCTTTCCATCAGCAATACAATGGCTAATTTTTGGTGCAGATATGTACCTTGCAATTTACAGATGTATCTGTTCCTATCCATCTCAGTGTTTACATCAACATGACTGATCTTCAGATTTGGTATAGGATGATGCAACCTCCTAGTTAGATTACTGACCAATAGACAAGGGTTGAACCCCTAGTCTCTATCTTAGGTACTAAAATGTATCCTTTGATAATGGCCTGGTGAATATGTAAGCTAACTATTCCTTTAATTGAACATATTCCAGTGTCACTTCTTTTTCTTTCACTTGTTCTCTTAGATAGTGATACTTGATAGTAATATGCTTAGTCTTAGCATGCACGACTGGATTCTTAGAAATTTTTATTGCACTGGTATTATCACAATATATAATTACTTGTTCAAGGATCTTCATATGCATACCTTCCAGTAATTGTTTGATCTATGCAATATTGGAGCAATTTGCAGCAACAACTACATATTCTGCTTCTGCTATAGACTGAGAGATGCATCCTTGCTTCTTTTTTATCCATGTGACAAGTCTGTCACCCATGAAGAATTATCCTCTAGTTGTGCCCTTTTGGTCATCAATGTTTCCATCCCAATCAACATATGTATAGACTTGTAGCTCAAATTTTCCTTCTCTTTTGTATCATAAGCCATAGTCCTCGGTGTTCTTCAGATATCTCAGAATTCTTTTGACAATAGTCATATGTGATTCTTTGGGATTAGCAGAGAATCTTGCAACTATCCCCACTACATGTGTTATATCTAGTCTGGTATGAACAACATACATCAGTTTGACAACCATTGATCTATATAAGGTTTGGTTTACATCATTTGTCTTGTCTTCTTTTGTCATCTTGCATCTAGTAGCCATAGGTGTTCCAACTGGTTTGGAATCTTCCATCTTGAATATCTTCAACACTTCCTTGATGTATTTGGACTGAGTGATGTATATGCCTGCATCTTGTTGAAGAATCTGTATACCAAGAAAGAATTTAATCTCTCCAAATATAGACATTTCAAATTCCTTGCTCATTTCATTAGCAAAGGATTTGCATAACAATTCATTTCCCCCAAAAATGATATGATCAACAAAAATTTCAGCAATTAGAATATTACCATCGGTATCTTCTTTTAAGTACAGATTGCTATTTTCACTTGTTCTAACAAATTTTATGCTAATGAGATATGAGTGAAGTATTTCATACTAGGCTCTTGGTGCTTGTTTCAATCTACACAAGGCTTTATTTAGTCTACATACCTTGTTTCTCTTGTTTGGATTAACAAACCCTTCTGGTTGTTCAATGTATACCTCTTCTTCTAGTATTCCATTTAGGAATGCAGATTTGACATCCATTTGGTATACCTTGAATCCTTTGAATTTAGCATAAGCAAGTAAGATTCTAACTCCTTTTAGTCTAGCAATGGGTGCAAAGGTCTCTCCATAATCAATACCTTCTTCTTGTGCATATCCCTTGCATACTAATCTTGCTTTGTTTCTAGTGACTTCTCCACTCTCATTCAGCTTGTTTCTGAATATCCATTTGGTGCCGATGAAATTTTTATCATCTGGTCTCAGTACTAGTGTCCATGTATTGTTCTTCTCAATCTGCTCCATCTCCTCATTCATAGCACTGACCCATTCTTCATTTTCAAGTGCATTGTTAACAGATTTAGGCTCAAAATCACAAAGTAAACATCTGGTGTTAAGTGACTTACTTCTTGTTCTTGTTCTAGCCTTCTTGTCTCCTATGATTTGATTATGTGGATCATGTCTTCTGAAATACTTGGCAAGTTTCGGTTCAGCTCCGTATTCATCATTCTGATTACCTTCTTCAACTTCACTTTCATCTCCATTGTTTAGAACATCATCTTGAGTATTATCCCGATCATCGGTAATTGTAGCCTGATGCTTGGGTGCAATATTCTAATGCTCAGGAGTGACACACTATTGCTCAAGTAGAGTGTCAAGTTCTATATAAACAAACCTATCATAGTCCTCTGGTTCCTTTTTGCTTTCCTTATCATTCTTTTATGCAAATTCATCTTTTTTCACATTTGCACTTTCAATGATTTTTTTAGATGACTTATTAAGAAATTTATAAGCCTTGCTTTTGGTTGAATACCCTAGGAAGATACCTTCTTCACTTTTTCAGTCAAGTTTTCCATTTCTATCATCCTTCAATATATAACATTGACTACCAAAGATTCTGAAGTAACTTATATTGGGTGTATGACCATACCAAAGCTCATATGGTGTCTTCTTTGTGTCTTTATTCAATTGTACTCTATTTAATGTATAGAAAACAGTACTGACAGCTTCCCTCTAGAATGTTTGAGTGATGCTTTTCTCAATCAACAATGTTCTAGCACAGTCAACAATTGATTTGTTTCTCCTCTCAGCAATTCCATTTTACTGTGGTGTTCTCAGTGCAGAAACCTGTCTTTTAATTCCATGCTCATTTCAATAGTTAGTGAATTCATCTGAAGTAAATTCCCCTCCTCTATTTGACCTTAAGAATTTCAATTTCTTTTCACTTTGTTTTTCTACCATTGCTTTATACCATTTAAACATCTTGAATGCTTCTGATGAATCTTTTAAAAACATGACTGTCATCATTCTAGAAAAATCATCAACAAAGAGAATAAAATACCTATCTCCATAGTAGCTCTTTGTCCTCATGGGTCGGCATAGATCTGTATGGACTAATTCTATAATTACAGTAGATGTATGGGTTTTACTCTTGAAACTAGACTTTGTCATCTTACCTTTTTGACAATTCTTGCACATGATATGCTCGGGCTTAGTCATTGTCGGTAAGCCTCTGACATTCCTTTTGTTGCTTATCTTTATCATGTTGTCAAAGTTCACATGACACAATATTTTGTGCCACAACCATATGTCTTCATTTCTAGCCATTAAATAAGTGGTGTTAGTGTCATCAAGATAGAAAAGGTTACCTTTTGTCTGCTCACCGATACCAATCAACTTTCCTGATTCATTAAAGATATTTGCCTTCTTATTTTCAAATGCTACTCTGTGACCTGAATTGTTCAATTGAGAAACACTTAACAAATTGTAATTAAGTCCTTTAACCCAGTAAGCATTTTCACATTTTATCAGGTTATTCAACATTATGGTTCCTTTACCTTCCACCGGACAAGGTGTATCATTTCCTATTCTCACTGAACCACCATTATAGTATTCAAAAGTCTCAAAATTTTGTTTATCACCAGTCATATGGTGAGTGTAGCCACTATCTATGATCCAAACATCATTTTTACTAACTTTAGATATGAGTGCAGTTTCTACATACCTTTCTTCATCTTCATCTGAATCATCCTTCATGGCTACAAATACCATCTCGATGTCTTCTTCTGATTCGGTGTCAGTGTCATCAACTCTGTTCTTAGCTAGGTAACAAGCTTTCTTCCCTTTTTCCTTGTAATCTTAGGTATCTCTCTTGTCATATTGTCAGTTGCTTCGGTAATCTCTATTATCACCTTTATCAAACTTCTTCTCAAATGATCTGTCATTTCCTCTATCATCTTTTCTTTAGTTTGGACATCTTGTAGCAAAGTGTCCAACCTCTTTACAATTGAAAAATACAAGTGGTAATTTACCTTTGTATCTGCCTTTGCCTCTCTGCAATCTTCTGGCTATAAGTGCTTCAATTTCATCAAGTCCTTGATCCTTATTATCACTATCACTATCATTTCTAACAACATGTCTATGACTTGAGTTACTTATATTTAGATAAGATTTAAATGTAGATTCTATAGATGGTAAGACACTATTATCAAAGTTGTTCATCTCAAATGAAATTAGTCTACCAATTAGACTATCTAGAGTAACTATATTGTTTGCAACTGCTCTCATTTCTTGAATAACAGAAACTCTAATAGCATAAATAGGCAATAAGGTTCTTAAGATTTTGCTTACCTTTGTCTCCTCTTCAAGTACACCTCTAACTCCTCAGATAGCATTTACTAGCTTTTTGATTCTACAGCTATACTGAGTAATGTTTTCTCCTTATTTCATCCTTAGGTCATCAAACCTCCCTCTTAGGCTTTTTGCCTTTGCTATTAGTACATTGGCATCTCCTCCATGTACAACCTTCAACTTATCTCACATTTTCTTTGCAAAGGTGCTAGTTTTGACATCTTCAAACTCAGCATCAGAGAGTGATGATGCAATTTCTATCATGCAGTTATGCTCATGCTTGACTCTTAATTGCTCAAGAGTATGAGGTCCTGTAGGCAACACATATTCAGTATCTAAGTATTGAACAATATCATTTCCAATACCTGATAGGTGGAGTCTTATTC
>MU222092.1:74307-100704 GCA_018584345.1 Thuja plicata | reverse complement strand
GGGGTTGAATCAGTGGCCTCAAAAATATTCCAATAATCAACCCTTAAAACTTAGTACCACAATATTATACCTCTAGTTATCTTTAGTCCTGTAAGATGAATGCCTCCAAATACTTTAATCAAATTACTATTGCTCGGAATGCTTTGTAAAACCTTCTACTGTAGATTTACTAAATAACAGTCTATTAATTTATTGAAAGAGAGTAAATTATCTAGTATATACCAATCAATCTAGTTAAGTTAAGTGTAATGCAAAACACTAAAGTAATGACTCATAAACACATTGACACATGGATTTTTAATGTGGAAACCCTGTTAAGGGAAAAACCACTTGGGATCGGTAACCCAAATTTTTCACTCTTCTAAAGTGAGCTCGGTGAAGAGCCAACCTTGTTAAAGGTTACAAACACACTGTTAGGTGTGACCTTGTTAGAGGATTTAAAATTTCAGTCTCTCACTTGATATCAGGCATCTCTATGCTACCATCCTTGATCAAACACTCACTTGGTCTGTCAATAGGTATCTGGAATCTCATGCTATCTTCATGAAAAAACCTTTTTATACTCCAGTAGATGTATCTCAATATAGAAAGGATCTTTAAATCCCGCTCGGTTAATAGAATTTTTGAATCAATGGTTAAACTGAAACAGTATGATCTGTTCACATATACAACTTATACTTGCAGATTTTCAGATCTATTTTAATATCACAAAAATATTCTGATCAATATAACTCTTTTTATACCTTTGCTCCACTTTGATTCTACTCGATGATGTTGTGCTCTATTTCTCAGTGTCTACAAAAAACTTTAGCTCTTTCCTCAGCTTGTTGATCAGTACTGTATGAAGTTGCTCTTCATCAGTTTCTCTTTAGCATCATCTTTTTCTTTTCTCCCCACCACAATTAGTAATGAATTGATTTGTCTCTTTATAGACATGATATCATCGTTGTTAGGTTCTTGATTTTCTTGAACTTGGCATGATCCACAATTATCACCAATTAGATTTAAAGCAAAACTCATGTTTTATCTCAGTGAGATCTTGTTGCCAACTAGACAAAACAACTTTAAATCAATTACTTATCTCTGGCTTATCTCGTTGATGAAAATAATGATAACTACCAGTTAACTCTATATTTAGCTCTGCCAGCTAGATATTTTGTCATTTCTAAACTCAAGTTAATTTTAATGTTTAACTCTTTGATAGCGTCGATCAACACTTCAATTCTCCTCGGGCTTCTTCATCGGTTTACACTATGTTTCTGGCCATTGGGTATGCTTGTGATTCTTCTTGTTAGTAATTCTCATTGGTGTTCTTGCTCGGGCATCATTGTGACTTGAATTTCAATGATCTGTGTCCGTTGGGTTTCCCTGATCGTCAGTGTTTGTAGTCACATTGTGAGTACTTGTCTTTTATGCATTATTGAAAGCATAATCTTTTTCTCTCTAATTCTCTCAAGTCTTTGAAACTTTGATTATAACCGATTAGATTATATCAAGTTCACATTAATGACAATACAATCCATTAAATTATTTAATGCATGTCTTGCATTATCCTTCTACATTTCGGTGATCAACTTAACATCTTCAAACATTCAATCAGTTACATATCATCATCATGTTCCTTATTGACGACTATTCTTGGATGGTATGGGTAACCTTCTTGAAAGAAAAGTGTTGTGGGTCCACAACACACACACCCCATTTTTGGTCCTCTAACCATGGGGACCCCCCTCTATTTTCCTTTTTGTCTTCTCACGTCTGCCCCTTTCTCAGTCCCCACTAGGTCAATCCCATTGAAGGGTTGTCAATTTCATCAACTCAGAGAGAAGACAATTTTTTTGGCCTTTCAGAGGACCCAAGTTCCCAAAATACTGAGATGGCCGAAAGGCTGAAAAACTTGAAATTTCAGTGTTTCAGCCCCCGAAAACACCGAAAGGCTGAAGGTGTTAACCTCTGTATTTTTAGCATTTCAGAGGCTGAAAGGTCCGAAAACACCGACTCCACCTGCGACTTATAAAATGGAAAAAGTGCCCGCATTTGGTCACTCTGCTTTCTTTTCATCCTGACATTTTGAGAGCTCATGATTATGGAGTTTTTTCCCTCACCCCTTTGTGATCAATCACCCCTCACCTTTAGGCTTTGTTGTGTCATCCCCTTCTACTCCACGCTTACTCAAGGAAAGTTCCTACCTCATGGTTCATTTTTCTTCTCTTCTCATTTTAGGTTAGGGTTTCTTTGCACCTGGTGCTTGTCCAGCCCATTTTTTACATGTGTCCACACCCCAGGGTCTCCTAGGGCCTTGTGGATGCCTTCAAAATTAGCAGGGAGTCCCTCCTTCTGAGTCGAGTCAGGTCTTTTCCATTTTAGGTTAGGTTTTTTTTTAGGTTTTCTGGTCGAGGCCTGTGCCATAGGTTTTCGGTGCCTAAAAGATGAAAAACCTTTTCTAGTCTATCGCCCAAGTACCTTTTAGAGATTCATCCTTTTCGGCCATTCAGAGGTCCAAAAAGTTGGAATCACCAAAAGTGTTGGATTTTGCACTTTTGGCCTTTCGGCCATTTTGCACTTTCAGCGTCCGCAGGAAACATTCAAGCTTTCGCATGCCAAAAGGCCAATAAAACTTACTTGTCAACAATTATCTCTTTTGCACTTTCAACCTTTCAGACCCTGAGCTAGTATTTGGTGCCCGAAACCCCAAAAGGTCTAAAAATGTAAAAGAAACATTCCTAGCTACTTAAAGAGTTTTTTACCTATCTTCTTAGATTAATCAACTTTATTTTAGTTTTTTTTCTTCAATAAGATACTGATACTTGCATTCTCCTTGCAGGGATGCCTAAAAAAAAGACAACATCTCCAATGAAGTACCAATACAAGGGGAATCCCCCAGCTTCAAAGGTCAGGAAAAAACACGTAGAAATCCCCAATACTAACATCAAGAATGTAGACTGGGATCAGTTCCTGGTGCAATGCTCCCAATTAGCAGGGAGATCCAAGGATTGCATTGCACTAGTGCTATCTGGCCTGGTGAACACAACGGCTCATCTCGTAGTTGTCTCATCATCGGATTTGATCATAAACTTGGCCAGCCATTATAACTCAGATGAGAGAGTAGTCTAAAACACATAGGGGTAGGTAGTACTAGACATAAGGTCAGATGTCATAGAGGAGGTCTTCCACCTCCATAAAGGCATCAACAAGTTCTACACCTTCTACATTGGAAAGGGCCTCTAGTGGTTTAAAAACAAAGAGAAGGAAGCCTATGAAATTGTAAATAATGACTACCTCAAGAAACCTCTCCCAAAGAATAGGCTGGATAAGATAGACCTCCGAAGAGGATACTTAAAAGATGATATCCAGGCGGCTGTAACACTGATAAGCCAGGTTTATGGACTTCCTCAATCCATCCAAATTGAACCCTGGATGATCTTATTGGTTGAAAGGATTAGGGGCTGTAAAGTGAGGTTCAACTGGGGTTCCATCATCAGTGATAGATTGGATGAGCAATTGGTGTCAGTAAAGTGCAACCCCAAGTTTTACATGAGCACATATATAGTGTATCTGTTGGCGGCATGCGTAGACTACCCAGGTCTTACCAAAAGGGGAAGTATAAATGATCCAAATGCTTGGCCCCACATTGTGTACCCTTAGTTGATGAAGAGAGAAAATATGCTAGAAGATTGCTCTGATTACCAGATAGTTAATGATGCATTCATATTTTTAGTCATTCGATCCATTGAGGTTGACTTTGCAAAAAGGATGTCCCAAGAAGCAGCTATGAAGGTAAGGGCCATCGGGGCCTATTACATACAATTCAAAACATTTACTTACATTTGGGTAGAAGGATCAAATCTAAAACCAAAGAAGCTACCTAGGTATCCATCCAATTGGATAATTATCTTGGAGATGGCTAGGCACCTTGCAGATGCTTATGAGCATATAAAGCATAAAAAGAAGCATTGTTGGGATTTTCCCATCTCACTGGGCCCATATACCCTGCAAGATATGAAGGTCTACAAATCATTGGCCTTCGAATGGGATGAATGCCCTCTACATCTCTAAAAGATAGTGTGGGCTCGCTTAGACCGCATAGACACATACAACCATATTATTGGCAAGTTCTACATTCATGAACCAAGCTTGGAGGATCACTAGATGAATTCTATAGATGACCACGAGGTTAGAATCTGGGATTATTGTAGAATGCCTCTTGCCTTGGCAAAGGAAGTATTAAAGACTCCAATTACCCAAAATATTTGGGAGTATGATTCAGTCAAGGTCCTAGAAGCCATCTATATAGATGACAAGATATATGAAAAGCCTATCATGAACACAGAGATCGATAAGGATGAAAACAATGATATTGAGTTTTGGGCAAGACATGTATTGAGAACAATAGAGAAATGGATTAAGAGGCCCTAAAAAATGAGCCTAATACCTATTAAAACATTGATGGAGCTGCCCAAGAAAGTAGACAAGCAGCGAGGGACGAAATTTATTGTCCCAAAGTATAAAAAGGCACCACCTCAAAAGTTAGGGATGGTATACGGTCATGAATGACCAGTGGAATATGGTTCCAACCTGAGACATAAGAAGACAAGGATGACATGGAAGATAGACCCTCCAGTAGGGGTATCATAAGATCCCTCAAGTGAAGGCCCATCCACCTCTGGCCAATCTCCTCCAACCACTAAAAAGGGGAAGAAGACATATAAGAGAAAAAGAACTTCAGTCTCTCCACAACAGGAAACCGTGCAAGAAGATCCAGAAGGGGAAGAAAAGGAGGAAGAGGTACAACTATTCAGGAGGACTAGGTCATAGAGAAGGAAATAGAAAGAAACCACCAGGAAACATCAAGAGGACCCGAAAGAACAGGATAATCCTTTGGATGCCTTAGGGTCAGATAAGTTTCAAATATCTGATTTTGAGGGTTTAGAGGGATTTTCAAATCAAGGGAAAGACATGCCAAGATATGATATATGAGTGCCATCCCTCTTTCAACCCCAAGTGACTCTCACTCCACCTCTGGCCCAGTTCACTTATTCCTTGGTAAATGTGTCCGCTACAGGGATAAGCTCCAATCCAGCCCAAGGGTCTGAGACCCAGGATACCGGGGTAGCACAGAGCATAGCGAAAGACAAGGAGGTAGAAGATATTTTAGTTTCTACTCCACCACCTCACAACCCTATGCCACCAAATTCTCAGCCACCTCCGATTCCTACTCAACCACCATTGTTCCTAGCACTAACACCAACTCCACCCCCTTCTATTTCTACTTCCACATCCCCTGTCCTAATTACAACTCACAACCCTACTCCACCATTATCATTCCCTTTTCCTTGCTCCACCCTAACCCCCTAGAGGAAAATAAGTACAGAAGAGGTCTCACCCTTCAAAACCACACTGGAGGCCATGACTAGTCTTAATTCAGAAGTACCGAGCAATTCAGCAGAGGATGGAGGCCAAGACAAAGAAGAGGAAGGTAGAACAACAAAAGAAGATAAGGTAGAAGGAAAAAAAAGGAGAAGAAGAAACACAAAGGGAAGGGATGGATGTAGGAGGAGATGAACAAGGAAAGACACAAGAGAAAGAGGCAGAGAAAGGAGTTAACCTCAGGGTCTCAAAACTTAGCACCTATCCTCCATGTTGCCCCATATGAGCCAGTGATTGCATCTGGTAAACCTGTTAGAGTAATAGTCTCTTGGGTTATTAATTAAATCATTATGATCTAATTACTAACTCACCTATTCACTCTAGTTGCTTAAGCTAACCTTAGGTTTTCCCTTTCATTTTTCCTGTCACCTCTCCCTGTTCAGCATTATGGGGGGGTTCTCCTGTTGGTTCTATTGCTTCCCGGGTTCGATTGATCAGCTCTTCAGATTTTTTCTTCTCTACCTGGTCATGCACTTTTTCAGTGGGGGTTCCAACAGTTTCTTCTGATAGTGTTTACAGCTTCATGCTTTGGAGATGCTTCTTGCTCTTTCTTGTTCCTTTCTTTGGGACTTTCCCTAGATTGGAGGCTTAGTTTCCTTCATCTAGTTTATTTCTTGTATTGGGTACCTAATCAGGCCTTGTTGTTGGGACCCTTCTTTCTTGCTTTCTGCAGCAGTCTCCTAGGTTTTTTCTTCTCCCTAAGCTTATCTTAAAGGGGGGTGTTAGAGTAATAGTCTCTTGGGTTATTAATTAAATCATTATGATCTAATTACTAACTCACCTATTCACTCTAGTTTCTTAAGCTAACATTAGGTTTTCCCTTTTAGGATTTTGTGATTCCTTTTATAAGGATTCACCTCTTTGTTTTAAAAAAGGAGTTTTCATATCTCATTGTATTAGCTAGAAACATATTGTTAATATATTGTTTTCTTGTGCACATGATGTCTCCTTTGGATTTTTGGCCTCCATAGTTCTTCCTGTCTTCTGTACTTTGCTTCTTCCATGTGACAGGTTTGCATGCAGGTGTTCTTAGGAGAATAGGGTTTTCCCTATTCTAACAAAACCTACTTGGTTTACCAAAGAAATCCAGCTTAAGAGAAGGACTTATACCGATGAGGTAGAAGGGGAAGAAACAAACATGGCATCTATAGGGAAAGCCTTTAAACAAATGGAAATTAGTGTGGCTGCAAGGACCATATCTTATCTCATGCAAGATACTAGAGGTCACTGGAAGGCACAAATAGCAATTCCTCCCATGAGCACCTCTCAAACATCAGCCACGTTGGAAGAATATACATTCAAGGAGGTGGACTTGGGAAAACCCACTAGATAAGGGAGAAAGACACTGGTAGCCTTAGGGCTCAAGCACGCTCTAGGGTTCATGAGTAAAGATGAAGAAACCATAAACTCATTGATGAAGAAGAATGAGGCTTTGAAAAGGTACATTCACAAGCTGGTAGGTCCCATCGACCCAAAATTCCCAGAGGCTTCATTACAGGCTATGTTGGACAAAGGGGTTACACCAAATTTGTCAGCAGGATTAACCCCTTCCTTCATCCAAGCCAGTGCAGATTGGAGGAACGATTTCAAGCAATTCAGAGAGAAAGCCATTAGGCTAGTATTCAGGCCATACAAGAATATCTTGGTTGAGGCCAATCTGTTGATTGATCTAGTGGAGAATGACGGTGGTCTAGAATTTGAAATAAGCAAATGGCAGGCAGCTCTTCGAGACTTGGAAGTGATCCAGAAACAACGTTTCCAGATCCTAGTCAAAATATATGAGGGATAGGAACTTGACAAATTCAAGGCATGGACCAAGCTCATATTTAAGACATTCAAGGTCTACAAGAAATGTTTGGCCTCCATATAAGGAAAGCGCGAGGAAGTTGTAGATTGGATAAAATAGATGGATGTCTTCTTTACAGGGGTTGGCCTCAACTTGTATAGGGACCAAGATAAACTTACCCTACGACCATCAAAGGAGGTGGTTCAGAAATTCAAGATATTCTAGCAGGTGTTAGCACCAAGGATGCCTTACACCAGATGTTTTATCTGAAAGAAGAAATGGAGAGAATGTCTGAGCATGAAGAAGAGATCAAGTTCTTCACTTTTGAATTGACTATCTTTAGAAAGAAGAAAGAATGAAAGGTCACCAAGGTGAAGAGGAAAGATATCAACTATAAAAAAGTCTAGGAGATAGTGCATAGGCTCAGAGAAGCCCATCCACAGGTCTTTCCTAATTAAAGTCATAAAGTCCATTCGACAAGTCAGCAGGACAGTTTCTACGCTTGGCCATTTTTACACCAAGGCAAGTTTGGCCTTTTGGCCTTTCACCATTTCGGGCTTTCGACCCTCCATTTTTTTGGCCTTTAGGCCCTCCAATATTTCTGCCTTCCATTTTTTTTTCCTTTTCAGCCTCCCAAATATTTTGGCCTTTAGGCCTCTGATAAGTCCAAAACCTTAGACTCCTCCGAATTATGTTTAAAACACTTAAAATTTTTGGGGCACTAAAATATTTAGAGTAGAGGTCGGGGTCCAAAAATATGGGTGTTTCCAGCGAGGTCATATTTTTGCACACCAGTTAAACTCCAGATCAGATTGATGGTCAACTTCAGTTAATTTTGTTGGGACTAAGGGTTCCCCATTAGTCTCTACCGCTAGAAAAGCCTCCAGATGAAGATTCCAAGAAAGACTCCCATAATCAAGAAGAAGACTCCAAGTTCTCAGAACAAACACACCTTCTTTTCTCTTTCTCTTCTTGGCGAGTTTGACCCTCTTTGCATGGGAAAACTGATTGTAAATGGATTCAAGAATCCATGCAAGTTATCTAGTATCAATTAATAGTAGTTTCCTTTTAGTAAAGTTTTAGTTTAACTTATTTTCTTTAATTTGGACTCTCTGATGAACTAATTTCAGGAATTTAGAGTATTTAGTTGGAAAAATCTATTTATTGTAATAAAAAATCAATGTAAAGGGTTAGATTCCTAATACAATAAAGATATACATTTTGTGCTTCATTCGTGGTGTGTGAATTGCTGCTACCTACGAGAAATTATTGAATTTATGCTTGCATTATTCATCATTTTCAGAGAGCCTCTTGTTTATTGTGTTTCGAATTCGGGTTTCTTTAGTTGGAGTTTGTTGTTGTTTGCTTACCTTGTTGTTATGAATGCATGGGAGAGATCATTTTTGGGCTTAATGATAAATCTGTCTTGTGGGTGCGCACATCTTGGTGGCTTCATGATCTGAGGGATTTTGAATATCTTGCACGAGTGAATATATTTTGTCTCCAAATGCTTGCATCTATGGGGTAGTGAATTATGACTTTGTCTGATTTGTGCTTCATGGGTTGGTTCTAAATCTCCCCATCATTCAATTCACAAGGAAGAGTTTACAATGGTTTATGTCCATAGGATTTCATTTCAATCATTTGTTTCATTCTCTTGTTACTCTATTCTCTATTACATTCAACTTTCAATTCTTAAAATCTAAAATGTTGGAAAAAAAAAAATTTGCATTTTATTTACCAAACACCCATATATGTTAAAATGGAAAATACCAAAAAGAACTAAAGCATTTTGCAGTTTGATGTCTTGAACGAACCAACAAAGGCCTCCTTGTGAACATTCACATTTATCTTCAACTAAGTAACCAAGCAGGTTGTGACCCGACCTCGGATAACCTTGGGAATAACTCCGTTGTTCTTTCAAGAGAGGAAATTGAATCTCAAGATCCTAGAAAGTTGGCTTGTGTCAAAACAATGCTCAACAGAAGTGGTGCTAGAAGGAGGGCCTCAAGAATAAAAAGATGGATAACATTGGATCTTTCTCTCTAGAGAGATTCAAGCGAGTGCTTAGATCATCTCCAAATAGAGGCGAGTTCTTTGAACTCACCCACCATCATAGAGCTCGTAGCGAGAAAGGGAAGACCAAAGAAAAATCTTCTCACCACCTTGTCGAGTCTCAGAATTCTCTTGGACAAAAATCACATATCGCTGCCCCAACTGTCATCGCAGCCATAGTGCAAAATTAGAACGTGCAAAATTAGAATTTGCAGCAACCTCGTTTGATGGCCTTTTTTGCCAACACAACAAGATCACCTTTAAACTTTGTTGGAAAACTCCATGAGTTACCCAAAAATCTGGATAAGTTTTGCACATAATTCATATATGGTGAATCAAGAACAACAGAAGAACACATTCGCGCCTTCAAGAAGTTTGTAACTGTAAAGAGATTGCCCACCAAAATGTTGTTTGTCGTCTATTCCCATAAACTTTGGGAGAGTTTGCATACAATTGGTACCTAAACTTGCCACGAGGGTCTATCTCCACATGGAACAAATTTGAAACCAAATTCCTCAATCAGTTCAAGTTGTATGTGGACCCTGCTATGACACATCACCAGTTCATTACAATGAGGAATGATCCAAAAGAGCCCATCGCTATGTTTAACCATCGCTTTCACAAAATGCATCAAAAGCTAGAGGCACCTTACACCATACCAGATGAAGCCATTATACAAGTGTACCTCAAAGATTTGGACCCTTTCACCTCAATCTTCCTAAGAAGACTTCCCCTGACAGATAGAGATACAATGGAAAAGGTGTATAATGAAGCTGTCATATTTACCCAACAAATGGACCCACAAGAAGGAAGTTATGAAACAATACCTACCATGGGTAACCTTTCTATCCCACATCCTTTTGCAACAAGTAATCAAGTTTTGAAAACTCATGCATCTATGTTGAATCCCATTCCATCGCAACCATTCATAACTGTACCCCCATCTATTACTTTTCTGGGTTACGAGGTTCATAAAACAACGTTTATGGAGCAGAGAACCATACCCAAAGGAGAGCCTGATACTCTCATAGGCTTTGAGCTGGACACCGTGAAAAAAACCTTATCACAACTCACCAATGAGCTCTCCTAGATGAAGTTAAATCCATCCCAAAATCAAGGTCAATACCAACGAACACTTGCTAGTACGAGTACGTATCCTCAGAATCCAAGTTAGAATTTCAACAAGTACAAAAACAACACACATGAGAAAACATTTGGGCAACAAAGGCCAAACATACTATGGAACACCAGACCCAATAATGGTAGCATCTTGACAGACAACGCTAATACCTATGATGCATCAGAGGCTAACTTTGTCTAGGCTCCAAATCCTCGCCAAGGCAATGAGGGGTATGGAAAAAGCTCCCATGATCACTACGTCCAGAATCTATTGGAGCCCCCAACGCAATTTAATGCCATGATGTTCGAATCCTATGATTCTAGAGAAGGGGAAGGCTGAGATGCCTTCGCAAGAGAAGAAGAGTTTGTGTTCCCCTTTCAAAGGGAAAATGAACCTGAGTACTCTAAAGTACATGCCTTCCAAAATGATCAACAAAACTCATACAACCTTCGGAGGAGAAAGGAACCTCTCACCGATGGCATACCTCCAGGAAAAAAACCAACCCCACCGGATCCCCAGGATAGTAACAACCACATGCCTCCTAAGGGTTCGAATACTCCTACACCCCCTACATCAAGCACATATGCTGGGTACAGAGGTGCAACCTGGTTAGGTGACAAGTATAGCACGGTTGATGAACTAAAGAAAACTAAAGAGAACATATCCATGTTTGAATTGCTACAAGGTTTCCCATCCCAGAAGGAGGCCCTTCTGAAGTCTCTAGACCATTCAAAACCTGGTCCATCAACCACTAGTATGAGGACACCTACATCTAGCATACACACATTTGAGGCTTTCCCCACCATGTACAAAGATAGGTCAGAGGTCCCACCATTCTTACTTAGTTTACAAATGTTTGGAAAGAACCTACATAATTGCCTAATTGATTCAGGAGCTTCTTGCAACGTATGCACCTGTCAATCTGCCAAAAGTTGGGAATGGCACCCCAAGTAACAAATCAAGCAGTCATACAACTCGATAAGACTGAGGTCAAAGTGATCGGTGTTCTCAAAGATGTTCATATCCAGCTGGTAGCAGATCCCAGGATATAAGAACACTTAGATGTGCATATAGTAGACATACCTGAGACTTATGGGATGTTGTTAAGCCGAAAGTGGACCAAGTGCATAAGAGGATGGCTCTCCATAGATTTGACCCAGCTATGGCTACCATGGAGAGGTTTGAACAACTAGATCAAGATAGACGTGGGGCGTAAATTAAAAAGGATGATCACTAAGTACAATGCCCTGAATGAAGTCTTTTTCACCCAGATAGATTTGGGCACTTATCAGATAGATGACATCCTCATGTTTCAAATCCAAGAAGGTGAAGAATCAAACCACAGTCCCATCCAAGGTATCCTTGAGTTAAATATTGGTGATGACATCTTCCAAAGTTTCATCAACAGTACGACAGCCAGTTTATGACATCTAGGACAAGACACAGACCCTAATATTTTTCTACTACCAGAGTACTGCCGACTACACTGGGCTAGCCATTCTGAGTTTACATGACCCAACTCCCAGGAAGCATTATCACGGGTATTAACCCAGATCACCTTATCAAGTAAGCCCTCAGAAACTCTGACAATAAAAGAGGATATCCTCAAGATCAAAGACAAGAGTAACACCTGGCCAGAGATAGTCAACCTAGTCAATATAATCACTCTAAGACAAGATCGGGATGGTGGGTCAGACTTCGAGGACAAAATTCCTACTTTGAATGTACTCTGTGACTAGAGTACCTCAGATGATGGGGTGTGTCCCCCTTACAAATAAATGGAAGAAGACACAGGCAATGCAAGTGTTGAATCCCTAGAACCCAAATGTACCCAAGATTTACGAGAGTTAACTTTTTCTGATAGTGATGGGGGAAAGGGTGAAAAATCAAGACCAATGACCTTCCTAGAAAGAATCCCACCAAGTCAAGCTCCACTAAGAAACCCCAAATATGGAAACTATGCTTTGATGGCTCCAAATGTAAATAGGGAGCAAGTACGGGAATTGAACTGGTAAACCCAAGCGGTAAGTCTTTCTATGCTGCTTAAAGGTTACAATTTCTATGCACTAACAATGTTGTAGAATATGAAGTGTTGGTCCAAGGATTCCTCTTAGCCCATGAGAAGGGGATAAATATACTAACAGTTGAAGGGGACTTGTAATTGGTCATCAAGAAAATCCATAGTCAGTATACTTGCAATGATAAAAGGCTCTTGACTCACCAGAATAGAGCATGGGACCTAATCAACGACTTTGAAGCTTTCAAAATCAAAACCATCCCAAGGAGAAAAAATGTTGTCGCTGACGCCCTAGCTTTATCAGCTAGTTCACTACATCCAATGGAGAAATCCAAGCTAAATAAATTCTCAGTTGAACTCGTCGCAGCCCTGACCATTCCAGACAATGTCACTAATTTTCAAGTCTTCCAAGATGATCAACACATCTTGGAGTTCATCATGTGTGCCGGTGTGTTTGAGAAATAGCTAATAGACAAGGAGAAGGAAGGTGAAGAATAAATTAAACCTGAAGATCCTGATGATCAAGGTGTCATAAATCTAAGGACCAATGCCATACCCAAAGGAATGGTAGAACTAGAGAGGATTTTTTACAGCGACAAGACTGCAATAAGGAGGCACCCAGATGTAAGACCTAATGGTAAAGAATGTGAAACATACAACCTTGACACATAAGAAGAACCCAGAGAGGTCCACATCGGGAAGGTAGGAACCAAAGAAGAAAAGGAGAGAATGGTCCAACTCCTCATGGAATATTGGGATGTCATAGCCTGGAGCTACAAAGAATTGAAGACATATGACACCTCGGTCATAGTACACAACATCCCTCTAAAGCCAGATTCCAAGCCTTTCAGACAACGAAAAACACCAGTGAACCCCACCATGGAGCCCCTTATCCAAAAGGAAGTCCAAAAGTTGCTTGATGCAAGAATCATCTTCCCGATCTGACATTCTACTTGGGTTGCAAACCTAGTATCCATAAGAAAGAAAATTGGAGAGATCAGACTATGTGTAGACTTTCAAAACCTCAACAAATCTTCTCAAAAGGATAATTATCCACTCCCATATCTAGATGAAGTGCTGCAAAAGGTAAATGGGTCTCAAATGATGTCATTTATAGATGGTTAATATAGTTACAACTAGGTGATGGTGCAAGAAGAAGATAGGCTGGAAATGACATTCACAACTAAATGGGGAACCTTTGCCTACTGGCAGATGCCTTTCAGACTGATTAACGTCGGGGCCACTTTTCAGTAGGAAATGGACATAGCTTTCAAAGGAATAGTTGGGAGGTGTATCATCATCTACATGGATGAGCTCACAGTTTTCTGAAAGAAAAGAGCTGACCACATAAATGATCTCAGAAAATGCCTTCAAAGATGCAAGGAATTTAGGATTTCCTTAAATCCCAAGAAATTCATGTTTGGGGTAATTGAAGGCAAGATCTTGGGACACATTATCTCTGAAGGGGGATAGCCATAGACCCTAAGAGGATAGAAGCTATTCTAAAGTTAACACCACCACATAGCCACAAAGAACTAAAATCTTTCTTTAGGAAGATCAACTTCGTAACGAAGTTCAATAGTGGTTTCGTAGAAATAATAAAACCACTACATGAAATGCTCAAGAAAGACGTCAAGATTGAATGGACTCTCCTGGCCAAGAAGTCTTTTGAGGAGATAAAAAATTCCATCACCACGGCACTGGTTCTTGTCAGCCCTGACTACACCATTCCCTTCAAAGTTTACTCTTTTGCATTAGAACATTCATGCGAAGGCATCCTCACACAAAAGAAGAATAGTGAAGATGAAAGACCCATAGCTTTCATGAGTTTCTCTTTCAAAGATGCTCAGATCAAGTACCCCAACTTGGACAAATAGTAATTCACTCTCGTCAAGGCGGTAAAGAAGTTTTGACACTATATCTTGAGGATTAAAGTCTTTGGGATAGTCCCCAACACAGCTGTGAAGTCTCTTTTGATGCAGAATGAGCTAGGAGAGTGAAGGGGAAAGTGGATGGAAATCCTCCAAGAGTTTGACCTTGAGATCCAACCCATGAAGCTAGTAAGGGGGAAAGGCCTAACAAAGCTGATCTCTGAGGTAGAAGAGGGATTGGTCTGCCAAACCTACACTGATCAAGGTGTGATCACTGATGTATGGTATTAGGACATAGTGTACTATTTGTTGGAGAATTTTTGCCCAGAGGAGATGAATGGTTCCCAGAGAAGAGCTTTAAAAATCAAAAGCAACTCCTACATGTTGAAGAATGGACAACTATATAAACACAATTATGAGGGTCTATACCTAAGGTGCTTGGATAGGCTCGAGGACAAACAAATCTTAGAAGACTTCCATGACAAGTACAGGATGGGACATGGATCCGCTGAGGCAACTTCTCACCAAATCTTAAGGGTAGGATATTTTTGGCCTACAATATTTAAAGACACTAGTGAACATATGAGGTTTTTCCATACTTGCAAAACCAGTGCAACTCGAGAGAGAAATCTCGCAATGCCCTTACAACTAGTATACGAGGCATGCCCATTTTCCCAATGGGGCTTAGATTTTGATGGAGTGATCAACCCCCCTATGTTTGTAGGTCATAAGTTCATTTTGACAGCTACCGACTACTGTACACGCTGGACAAAGGCTCAAGCACTAAATAATTATACTACTGAGGTCATGACCAGATTCTTGGAGGAGCGCATCATAACTAGGTTTGGAATGTCTTTCTATCTGGTATGTGACAATGCCCCTTCTTTCTCTTCCGCCTCGCTCATACAATGGTCTTTTGAAAACTAGGTAATCCTCAAATTCTCTTCAAATTATTATCTGCAAGGCAATGATGTAGCATAGTCTACAAATAAGAACTTAACGACTGTGATCAAACACCTCCTAGATGAAAACCCTAGGGGTTGGCACACACAACTGAAATACGCCTTGTAGACTGATCACGTAAGGATCAAGAATGCCTTGGGGATGTCCCCGTACCAATTAGTCTATGGTTTGCAACCAATTTTCCCTATGAACTTAAAAATCCCAATTTTGAGATTCATAGACCAATATGTGGGAGGGGAAGATTGGGTGCAAGTCAGGCTCATGAATCTTCTTAATCTAGAAGAGAAATGAACATTATCCCTTGAACATGTATCAAAGCACCAAGCCATAGTCAATAGGTAGCTCGACAAGAGAGCTACCATTAAAGCCTTTAGGATCTCTGACCTTGTCCTCATGTGGGATAAGGTGAAAGAAAAGTCGGGTAGCCATACCAAGTTCCAAAGACTGTGGACAAGCCCTTACCAAATATTAGAGATCCTGGGGGAAAACACTTTTAGGATCAACACATTGAAAAAAGAGTTGACCCCATTGCCAGTCAATGGAAAATTCCTTAAACATTACTTTGGATCTTAAATGGGACTGTCTTCTGTCCCTTGTACCATAGTCCCTTTTTCTTTCTTTAGTTTCCTTTCTTTTGCATTTTCATCATCCTTGCCATTAGTCCTTTCTTTCGTTTGTAGTTGCCCTTTTTTCCTTTTTGTCGAGGCTTGTTTGTTGTTTTTGGTTGGTGAGTTTTGGGTCCATCCCAATGTAGTCCATAAATTGGAGCAAAGGTATTTCTTAGTCAAATTCTCCAAGGGAACGTAAAATGCAAAGAACACTCCAAAGACAAAGTGGTGAAAACTATCATTGACCTACAAGGAGGAGTTAAAAACTTGGTCATCCTAATCACAAAAACACTAAGAGACAAAACTCAAGAGCATTCATTCCCTAAATGTTTTTCAGTTGTGACTAGCTTTAGTGCATGGATTTGAGTACCCACTGATCCCTGAACCTAGGTCTGAATGTATATGGAGGCAGTGGCAAGAAGAAATAAATAGATGGAGAGAGAGCGAAAGAAGCACACGAAAAGAAAAGTGTCCCAAAGAGGTTACAAGTGTGGGATCCAGGTGGCACAACCTAATCATCGCTTGGATCAAATCAAAAAAAGGGGAAAGACAAAGAAAATTAATTACTATCATGGACTTGAACACAAAAAGTACACGAACATTCAGGACTTGATAAATTTCAAAAGAACGTGGAAGAAATAAACAACTCTCCAGAAACAGAACTCTCAAAGCAGGAAAGATACAACCTAAGAAGATAGGATGGACTTGGGTGACTATGACAACCTCTACCGGGGCTATGAAAACCTGACCAGTAGTAGAGAAAGGTTATACTTGGGATTTGGGGAAAAAATGTTGGGGCTATGAATGCCTAACTGGAAGCAAAGCTCTTTCCAGGAAACCCTGGTCCACTTGACAAAGGTTGGAAGCAGCTAGCAAACATTCTGGTTACCACAATCAAAAGTCAAGAAATAAATTCATGTGAACACACACTAGGAAACCAACAGAAGAGAATCAGATTGGAAGTCAATGAAAGATGGTCAGCACCAATACCTCTTACTTTTGCTCTACTGCAAAGTTACAACCCTGAAGAGTATTGATGATGAAGAAATGCCTTGGTCATTCCTCCTTTTGTCAGGGATATTTGTTGTGGGTCCACAACACACACCCCATTTTTGGTCCTCTAACCATGGGGACCCCCTCTCTTTTTTCCTTCTGGTCTTCTCGAGTCTGCCCCTTTCTTGGTCCCCACCAGGTCAATCCCATTGAAGGATTGTGGCTCATTAACTCAGAGAGAAGATATTTTTTTTGTCCTTTCAGCCCTTGTGGCCTTTCGGAGGACCCAAGTTCCTAAAATATTGAGATGGCCGAAAGGTCAAAAAACCCAAAATTTCAGTGTTTCAGCCCCCGAAAACACCGAAAGGCCAAAGGTGTTAACCTCCAAGTTTTCAGCATTTTAGAGACTGAAAGGTCCAAAAAAATCAACTCCACCTGTGGGTTATAAAATGGAAAAAGTGCCCGCATTTGGTCACTTTGCTTCCTTTTCATCCTGGTGTTTTGAGAACTTGTGATTGTGGATATTTTTCCCTCGCCCCTTTGTGATCGATCACCCCTCAACTTCAGGCTTCGCCATGTTGTCCCCTTCTACTCCATGCTCTTTTGAGGTACGTTCCTACCTCATGCTTCATTTTTTCTTCTCTTCCCATTTTAGATTAGGGTTTCTTTGCACCTGGTGCTTGTCCAACCCAGTTTGTGCTCACCTCCACACCACGGGGTCTCTTAGGGCCTTGTGGATGCCTTCAAAATTAAAAGGGATTCCCTCCTTACCGAGTCGAGTCGGGTCTTTTCCATTTTAGGTTAGGGATTTTTTAGGTTTTCTNTTTTAGATTAGGGTTTCTTTGCACCTGGTGCTTGTCCAACCCAGTTTGTGCTCACCTCCACACCACGGGGTCTCTTAGGGCCTTGTGGATGCCTTCAAAATTAAAAGGGAGTCCCTCCTTACCGAGTCGAGTCGGGTCTTTTCCATTTTAGGTTAGGGATTTTTTAGGTTTTCTAGTCAAGGCCCATGCCATAGGTTTTTGGCCCCTGAAAGGCTGAAAACTTTTTCTAGTCTATCGCCCATGTTCCTTTCAAAGATTCAACCTTTTCAACCTTTCAAAGGTCTGAAGGTTTGAAAGTATGAAAAGTATGAATCACTAAAAGTGTTGGATTTTTCACTTTTGGCATTTGCGGGAAACTTTCGGGCTTTCGCATGCTAAAAGGCCAATAAAACTTACTCATCAACAATTGTCTCTTTTGCACTTTCAGCCTTTCGGACCCCGAGCCAATTTTTGGTGCCTGAATTCTTGAAAGGCCCAAAAATGTGAAAGAAGCATTCTTAACTACTTAAAGAGTTTTTTACCTATCTTCTTAGATTAATCAGCTTTCCTTTAGTTTTTTTTCTTCAATTAGATACTGATACTTGCATTTTCCTTGTAGGGATGCCTGAACAAAAGACATCTCTAATGAAGTACCAATACAAGGGGAATCCCCCAGCTTTAAAGGTCAGGAACAAAGATGTAGAAATCACTGATACTAACATCGGTAATGTAGACTAGGATCAGTTCCTAGTGCAATGCTCCCAACCAGCAGGTAGATTTGAGGACTGGACTGCACTAATCCTATCTGGCCTGGTGAACGCAACAGCCCATCTTGTAGCTATCTCATCATCAGAGCTAATAATAACCCTAACCAACCATTATAACTTAGATGAGAGAGTATTCCAAAACATAGAGGGGCAGGTAGTACTAGACATAAGGCCAAATGTCATAGAGGAGGTCTTCCACCTCCATAAAGGCATCGACGAGTTCTACAACTTCTACATTGGAAATAGCCTCCAATGGTTTAACAAAAAAGAGAAGGAAGCCTATGAAATTGTAAAGAACAACTACCTCAAGCAACCTCTCCCAAAGAATAGGCTAGATAAGATAGACCTCCGACCATGATACTTTAAAGATGATATCCAGGCGGCTGTAACATTGATAAGCTAGGTTTATGGACTTACTCAATCCATCCAAATTGAACCCTGGATGATCTTATTGATTGAAAGGATCAGGGGCCGTAAAGCAAGGTTCGACAGGGGTTCCATCATCAGTGATAGATTGGATGAGTAATTGGTGGAAGTAAAACACAACCCCAAGTTCTACATGAGCACATATATAGTGTATCTATTGGCGGCACGGGCAAACTACCCAGGTCTTACCAAAAGGGGAATTATAAATGACCCAAATGCTTGGCCCCACATTGTGTACCCTCAGTTGATGAAGAGAGAAAATATGCCAGAAGATTGCTCTGATTACTGGATAGTCAATGATGCATTCATATTTGCAATCATCCGATCCATTGAGGGTGACTTTGCAAAAAGGATGTTCGAAGAAGCAACTGCCAAGGTAAGGACTAGCAGGGCCTATTACATACAATTCAAAACATTTACTTACATTTGGGAAGTAGGATCATCTCTAAAACTGAAGAAGCTACCCAGGTATCCATCTGATTGGATAATTATCTTGGAGATGGCCAGGCATCTTGTAGATGATTACGAGCATATAAAGCATAAAAAGAAGCATTATTGGGATTTTCCCATCTCACTGGACCCATATACCCCACACGATATCAAGGTCTGAAAATCATTGGCCTTCGAATGGGATGACTTCCCTCTACATCTTTAAAAGATAGTGTGGGATTGCTTCGACCCCATAGGCATGTACAACCATATTATTGGCAAGTTCTACATTCATGAACCAAGCTTGGAGGATCACTGGATGAACTGTATAGATGAACATGAGGTCAGAATCTGAGATTATTGTAGAATGCCTCTTTCCCTGGCAAAGGAAGTATTGAAGAATCCAATTCCCCAAAAGGTTTTGGAATATGATTTAGATGAGGTCCTGGAAGCCATCTATACAGACGACAAGATATATGACAGGCCTATCATGACTGCGGAGATTGATAAGGATGAAAACAATGATATCGAGTTCCAGGCAAGGCATATATTAAGAAAAATAGAGCAATAGATTAAGAGGCCCTACAAAATGAGCCTAATACCTATTAAAATATTGATGGAGCCACCCAAGAAAGTAGATAAGCAATGAGGGGAGAAATCTACTATCCCCAAGTATAAAAAGGCACCACCTCAAAAGCTAGGGATAGTATACGGTCATGAACGAACAATGGAATATGGTTCCAACCTGATACATAAGAAAATAAGGATGACATGGCAGATAGACCCTCTAGTAGGGGTATGGTATGCTCCCTCAAGTGAAGGCCCATCCACCTCTGGCCAATCTCCTCCGACCACTAAAAAGAGGAAGAAGACATATAAGAGAAAAAGAACTTTAGTCTCTCCACAACTGGAAACCGTACAAGAAGATCCAGGAGGGGAAGAAAAGGAGGAAGAGGTACAACTAGTTAGGAGGACTAGGTCACAGAGAAGGAAAGAGAAAGAAACCACCAATAAAAACCAGGAGGACCTGAAAGAATAGGATAGTCCTTTGGATGCCTTAGGGTCAGATGAGTTTCAAATATTTTATTTTGAGGGTTTAGAAGGGTTTTCAGATCAAGGGAAAGATACGACAGGATATGATACGAGATTCCCATCCGTCTTTCAACTCTAAGTGACTCTCACTCCACCTTCGACTAAGTTCACTTATTCCTCAGTAAATGTGTTTGCTATAGAGATAAGCTCCAATCTAACCCAAGGGCCTAAGACCCAAGATACCGAGGTAGCACATAGCATAGTGACATACAAGGCGGTAGAAGAGAGTTCAATTTCTACTCCACCACCTCACAACCCTACACCACCAACTTCTTAGATGCCTATGATTCCTACTCCACCACCATTGTTCCCACCCTAACACCAACTCCACCCCCTTTAATTTCTACTTCCACATCCCCCGTCTTAATTCCAACTCACAACCCTACTCCACTATTATCGTTCCCTTTTCCTTGCTCCACCCCGACCCCCTAGAGGGTAGTAAGTATGAAAGATGTATCACCCTTCCAAACCATACTAGAGGCCATGACTGGTCTTAATTCATAAGTACTAAACAATTTAGCAGAGGATGGATGCCAAGACAAAGAAAAGGAAGGTAGAACAATAGAAGAAGATAAGGCAGAAGGAAAAAAAAGGAGACAAAGAAACACAAAGGGAAGGGATGGATGTAGGAGGAGATGAAAAAGTAAAGGCACATGAGAAAGAGGCATAGAAAGGACTAACCTCAGGGTCTCAAAACTTAGCACCTATCCTCCACGTTTCCCAATATGAGCCAGTGACTGCATCTGGTAAAACTACTTGGTTTACCAAAGAAATCCAGCTTAAGAGAAGGACTTATATCGATGAGGTAGAAGGGGAAGAAATAAACATGGCATCTGTAGGGAAAGCCTTCAAACAAATATAAATCAGTGTTCACGCAAGGACTCTATCTTATGTCATGCAAGATACTAGAGGTCACTGGAATGCACAAATAGTAATTCCTCCCATGAGCACCTCTGAAACATCAGCCACGCCTGAAGACTATACATTCAAGGAGGTGGACTTGGGTGAACCCACTAGAGTAGGGAGAAAGACACTGGCAGCCTTAGGGCTCAAGCACGCTCTAGGGTTCATGAGTAAAGATGAATAAACCATAAATTCATTGATGGAGCAGAACAAGGCTTTGAAAAGGTACATTCATAAGCTAGTAGGTCCCATCAACCCAAACTTCCCAGAGGCTTCATTACAGGCTATGTTGGACAAAGGGGTTACACCATATTTTCCCGCAGGATTAACCCCTTCCTTCATCCAAGCCAATGCAGCTTGGAGGAATGATTTTGAGAAATACAGAGAAAAAGCCATCAGGATGGTATTCAAGCCATACATGAATATCTTGGTTTAGGATAAACTATTGATTGATCTAGTGGAGAATGAGGGTGGTCTATATTTTGAAATAAGGAAATGGCAGGAAACTCTTCGAGACTTGGAAGTGATCCAGAAATAATGTTTCTTGATCCTGGTCAAAATATATGAGGGAGAGGAATTTGACAACTTCAAGACATGGACCAAGCGCATATCTAAGACAATCAAGGTCTACAATAAATGTTTGGCCTCCATAGCAAGAAAGCACAAGGAATTTGTAGATTGGATAAAAGAGATGGATGTCTTCTTTACAAGGGTTGGCCTCAAATTGTATAGGGACCAAGATAAACTTACCCTACAGCCGTCAAAGGAGGTGGTTCAAAAATTCAAGGATATTCTAGCAAGTGTTAGCACCAAGGAGGCCTTACACTAGATGTTTTATCTGAAAGAAGAAATGGAGAGAATGTCTGAGCACGAAGAAGAGATCAAGTTCTTCGCTTCTGAATTGACTATCTTTAGAGAGAATCAAGAATGAAAGGTCACCAAGGTGAAGAGGAAAGAGATCAACTATGAATAAATCCAGGAGATAGTGCATAGGCTTAGAGCAACCCATCCAAAGGTCTTTCCTGATTAAAGTCACAAAGTCCATTTGGAAAGTGAACAGGATAGTTTCTACACTTGGCCATTTTTCTACCAAGGCAAGTTTGACCTTTCAGCCTTTCGGCTTTTCGGGCTTTCGACCCTCCAATTTTTTGGCCTTTCAGCCCTCTAATATTTCGGCCTTTTGACCTTCCAATTTTTTGGCCTTTTCGGCCTCCCAAATATTTTTTCCTTTCAACCTCTGATAAGTCCAAAACCTCAGACTCCTCTGAATTATGTTTAAAACACTTAAAATCTTTGGGGCACTAAAGGTTTCAGAGTAGAGGTCGGGGTCTTAAAATCTGGGTGTTTCCAGCAAGGTCATATTTTTACACACTAGTTAAACTCTAGATCAGATTGATGGTCAACTTGAGTTAATTTTTTTGGAACTAAGGGTTCCTCATCAATCTCTACCGCTAGAAAAGCCTCCAGATAAAGATTCCAAGAAAGACTCCCAGAATCAAGAAGAAGACTCCAAGTTCTTAGAAGAAACCCACCTTCTTTTCTCTGTCTTCTTGGTGAGTTTGACCCTCTTTGCATGGGAATTTTGATTGTAAATGGATTCAAGAATCCATGTAAGTTATCTAGTATCAGTTAATATTAGTTTCCTTTCAGCAAAGTTTTAGTTTAACTTATTTTCTTTAATTTGGACTCTATGATGCCCTAATTTTGGGAATTCAGAGTATTCAGTTGGAAAACTCTATATATTGTAATAAAAAATCAATGTAAAGGGTCATATTCCTAATACAATAAAGATATACATTTTGTGCTTCATTCATGGTGTGTGAATTTCTGCAACCTATGAGAAATTATTTAATGTATGCTTGCATTATTCATTATTTTCAAAGAGCCTCTTGTTTATTGTGCTTCGAATTCACGTTTCTTTAGTTGGAGTTTGCTATTGTTTGCTTACCTTGCTGTGACAAATGCATGGGAGAGATCATTTTTGGGCTTAATGATAAATCTGTCTCGTGGGTAAGAACATCTTGGTGGCTTTACAATCTAAGGGATTTTGAATATATTGCACGAGTGAATATATTTTGTCTCCAAACACTTGCATCCATTGGGTAGTGAATTGTGACTTTGTCTGATTTGTGCTTCATGGGTTGGTTCTAAATCTCCCCATCATTCAATTCACAAGGAAGAGTTTATAGCAATTTATGTACATAGGATTTCATTTTATTCATTTTCTTCATTCTCTAATTACTCTATTCTCTATTACATTCAGCTTTCAATTCTTAAAATCTAAAATCTTGGAAAAAACAAAAATTGCATTTTATTTACCAAACACCCATATATGTTAAAATGGAAAATACCAGAAAGAACTAAAGTTTTTTGAAGTTTGATGTCTTGAACGAACCAACAAAGGCCTCCTCATGAACATTCACATTTATCTTCAACTGAGTAACCAAGCAGGTTGTGACCCAACCCCGGAGAACCTTGGGAATAACTCTGTTGTTCTTACAAGAGAGGAAATCAAATCTCGAGATCCTAGCAAGTTTGTTTGTGTCAAAACAATGCTCAACAGAAAGTTTGAATCCTTTGATAAGTTTAATATTTGTAAGAAAATGGTTGAGACTAAGATATGATTAAATTTGAAGTGTTTAAGATCACATAGAGGTGGTTGATTCACATCCAGTGAGTTCAAGTCTTTTTGTGAGAAGCACGGTATAAAGAGACAAGTGGAGAAGAAGGAACACAATAACCAAAAGTAAAGTTGAAGACACCAAAGTATGTAAGATTAAATCATTCTAAAGACTAGATTATTGGTGATAGGAACAAGGGTGTTTAGACCATGAGAAGGATTGTTGAAGATCATATTTCAGGTGTATCAAAGGGTGTTGATAGTGTTCTTGAGTTTGACATAAGAGATACTGAAAAATATGATGATATAGATGAGTTCAGATGTTTTTGGGTTATTCATGATGCCTATGGATATTATTGGAATATGTGCATGCTGAGTTGGTGGTCCACATCAATTATGGTGATAAGCTTGGAGGATTTATCAATCGATGGTAGTTTTCTTTATGTTCTTGGCTGAATTGATCAGTAAAACATTTTGTGGAAGTTTTAGGCATGATTTGTGGAAAGTGTTACTTGTCCAAGATTGTTGATAAGGATCCTTGCTATGTTTTGGCAACCAAACATGAATTTGAATTGTCATTTTTGGTGCATAGAATTGGATTTTGAAATCGAGGATGACCTGACCTTGTTTATCTTTCAAGGTTGATAAATTGCATATATTTAGGGAAAAATCTTGTGTCATGGATGTGTGTGATTGCTTGGAGAGAAAGTGTGCAGATCTGTTGACAGTTGAATCACTCGTCTGTAGGTGGCAAAGAGGATTTGAACAAAGATCTTATTGTACTTCATTGGAACTAACCTAAGCACATGTAGATGTCCTTATATAGTTCACAAAATTTTAGATTGTAGTCTGATTGATCATTGTAGTGATATTGTAAGGCACTGATCCTTCCCAAGGTCATAGCCCTTTTGTATTTGAGCAGTGAGCTCTAGGCAGTGTGTCTGAATACATGTGCATTCTCATTTGTAATATGTGTTATACTTCTAACAGAGTATAGTTCATATTGTGGGTTCCATCCCCATCATGGTTTTTCCCCTAATAGGGTTTCCATGATAGAAATCCTTGTGTTATGTGTTGTGTATGTGTTTTTGATTTTTGCATGCACGTTTATTCATTAAGATTAGAAATACAAGTTTTAAATTATAAGGGTTTTGAAGTTTTTAATCTTTAGAACAACTGATTCACCCCCACTCTCAGTTGTTCACTAACATATTTTATACACTATAACTATCACATCATAACATTGTCACTGTCATGAATGCACCAAATATAATGTTCACTAGCATCCAAAAGCATCAGAATCCCCCTTTGACAATGCACAAAACTAGTTGACATTAATGCCAAAAACAATTCTTCTCATCTTACCAATTATGCCGACAAAAAATGTATGTATGTGTTTAAAATTTGTAATTCACTTTATCACTTTGTGCGTATGCGTGTGTGTGCATGCATAATAACATTTGATATGATGGAAGATATGTAGAAAGAGGCTAAGAAAGGCTTTGAAAGTATTAAGTAGTTTCTCTTTATGTTTCATGCTGGTAGTCAGCCTGGAAGATGTGTTGGTAACTATTTTTGGCTACTTTTTGTGTCTTTTTTTGGTTTTGCCGGGGTTTAGCTAGGGTCCTGCTTCTCATTGTATAGCAGGCTATCGATGTTTGTAAGGGTTGTTGTTGTTTATCTTTTGTTCTAAGCTATAAATGGTTTCGGGTTCCATTCAAAACATGTATTTACCTTAATAAAAACATTTATGTTTTAAACTAATTTTGTATTCACTTTTTGTGAATTATATGTATAAAATTTATTTATTCCCTTTGTGTGGCATGTATGTGTATTCAATCAAAGTTTTACATTTCTTTTGTGGTATGTGTGTGTTCAAATAAACTTGAAGGTTGGTAGTTTTCAAAGTAAGACATAGTGAGTGCATTATAATGTTCTCAATTTTTATGTATATAGAAAATAAATAACTATATTAAAACATGTGAATTTTATTACTTTACATCTAAATGCTATAGCTTTTTCTCAAAATAGATTCTTGATGAATAAACATTTTTATTTTATTTTTGAGGAATCATAATTATTGCTTGATTATTTTATCTTATTTTCTTGTTCTATTGATGTAAAGGGTTGAGATTACATATTCTAAATTGAATATACAATATAAATCATTATTTTCATATTTTGAATAATTTGAATGTTTAGTTTTTTTTTATATAGATAAAAGGCCTTAGCCAAATTATTTTATTAAGAATTGACCTATTTACAACCCAACTCACTAGGGGCACCGGTTGGAAAGAGTCGGGCGGAGAAAACCTCCGGCCTTTCACCCACTCCCCCAGAAAATAAATAAATAAAAAAAAATAAAAAAATAAATAGATATGGTCTTTTACTGTTAGAGTAATCATTAGTTGCTTATTGATTAAATCATGTTGATTTAATTAATTAAGTTATTACTCTTTAGTGCTTAAGTTTCACTTAGGCAGTTTCTATTTTCTTAGAAGTTTCCCTTTTAGGGTT
>MU222092.1:42208-64576 GCA_018584345.1 Thuja plicata | reverse complement strand
AAGAAAGACAATGTGACATACAAAATTCAGTCACTATTGGAGGATGCAAAAGTGAAGTCTACTGGTCCAAATGTTCTCATGGTGGGTGAAAAGGAGTTCTTAGAGACTCTAGATGAAGGAGAAGGAGTTGGATTTTCACTAGTGTTGAAGCCAAAGGAAGTTGCAGACAAATCAGAGAAGAAGACAGAGCTACCCAAAGAAGTTCAAGAGATGCTAGTAAAGTATCAAGGGATAGTGAGTGATATACAACCAACCACCTTACCACCTAAGAGGTTAGTAAGCCACAAAATAGACCTAATCCATGGAGCTACCATACCCAATAAGGAAGCCTATAAAATGACTCCCCAATAGAATAAAGAGATAGTTAGACAAGTTCAAGAATTGTTAGAACAAGGTCTTATAAGAAAGAGCATTAGCCCTTGTGTCGTACCCACAGTCTTAGCACCTAAGAAAGGGGGAACCTAGAGGTTATGTAAAAAATCTAGAGAAATCAATAGGATTACCATTAGGTATAGGTTCCCTATCCCTAGGATAGAAGACCTAATGGACTGTCTAGGAGGGGCTAGATACTTCACAAAGATAGACTTAAAAAGTGGATACCACCAGATAAGGGTGAATGAAGGGGATGAGTGGAAGAAAACCTTCAAAACTACTGAAGGACTATATGAATGGCTTGTCATGCCATTTTTCCTATCAAATGCCCCATCAAATTTCATGAGGTTGATGAACAAGGTACTAAAATACTATTCCAATTGGTTTTTCCATACTTGCTACTTCCTTACCATTTGAGTTATGGATGCAACACACGATGCCTACTTTTCCTGGATTACCATGAGAAGCACCATCAATGTTAAGTTTTAGCCAACCCTTCTTAGGAGGATTCTATCTCACTTCCTTCCTTTTCTTCTTTTAATCTTTCTCACTCAACCCCACATAAGGTGGTATCTTTAAAAATATCCACCTACATCTCATTTTTTCATCCCAATGGGTCATCTTAGAATTTTTTTGGCCTGATGTAGAATTCTACTATTAACAGTTTCTATAATAGCTACCTCCATTTTGTTTATTAGTTTCTCACATTTCAATTTTTTTAATCTTTTAAAAAGCATCTATTTTGTTCTTTCCATAGTTCCCATATTATAATTGAAGGAGTTATTAGCTGTAAGTTACTATATAAAAAGTTCCTCTTGATGACAGGCCATTAATGAAACACACTCAAAATGGAGTTAGGAAGGGCTGTAACCCATCCCATTTTATTACATAACCATTGCCAACACTGATTAACATAGTTGCACACCAATAGGATATGATCTCCACTCTCTTCTTCTTTCTCACATAGTGGGCATCTACTAGGACCTTCATAGCCCATTATTTAAATCTATCCACCATAAAAATATTTTTTTGCAAAGCTATCCTAGAGAACAGACCTGCCTTGGATAAGCAACTTTTTTCCCAACACAAATTTAGAGGGATCTTAGTTTTGGTCAATGTTATTTCTTGATAAGATATTCATACATGTCCCTACTATTGTATGCACTTGATTTTGATCCATCCCATTCTAATCTATCTTATATTAACTAGAAGGTTATATTTCTACTACTTAGGAGTCTCTCAAGCTTTTTCCTCTCCACTTCTGGGATGTTAGTATTGTCAAAATATTTCCATCTTGAGTTGTGAGTTATACCTTCATCTAATATTTCAATATAGTATTTAAAATACTTACCCAATTTATCTTCTAAGATTCTTCTATAATTCTCAAAGTCAAATTTCCTCTCAACTATCGTGTAACTTCCCCAAGAGTCTTTCCAGAATAAATCTTTCTCTCTATTACCTAGATTCTACGCTAATTTTTACATGATAATATTCCTACATTCCATCATGAAGCTCCATATATGTGATCCTTTATGGGGGGATGACATTCTAAATATGCTATTATGCCAACTATTATTTAGGTATTTGTGACATAAGATTTTAACCCATTTTAGATGGGGGTTCATGTACATATACTAGACTAATTTTTTTCCCAAGGCTCTGCCCTGATCCTTACTATTTTTAATCCTAACACTACATTCATCCTTTGGTCTACATACCTTATCCCATTCCACTTATGAGATCATTTTCTTATCTCTGACTCCTTTCCAAAAGAAGGTTCTAAGATGTTTATTCAGTTCTAGTCTCTTTTTTGTTGGTAAATTAATACATGATAGTTGGTAGATTGGTATAGCTGAAAGTACATACTTTAACATAGTTGCCTTGCCTCCAGAGGAGAGCCATTTCCCCTTCCATGATTCCATTTTTTTTCTTTATTTTTAGAATAATCTAGTCCCATAATGTCTTTGTTCTACTCCACTTATCCAGAGGAAATCCTAAATATTTACAGGGTAAATCACCCCTTTTAACGTTAAGAATCCTACAAATTGCTTCTTCCATGTTAAAATTTATATTAAAGAAAAATATTTATGATTTTTCCTTGCTGATCTCCTGGCTCGAGGATTTTGTATAAGAGTCCAGTATGTTCTTAAATGCTACTACTTCCTATTTTTACTCCTTGACCATAGACCATGGTATCATCAACAAACTATTGATGTGTGGTAGGATCAAGATCGTTAGTTATTTTTATTCCTGTAATAAGATTCAATTCTCTATCTTTCATGATTGTTCTTCCTAGTGATTCTAGCATGATTATAAATAGGAAGGGGGATATGTGGTCTCCCTGCTTTAATCCTCTAGAGATATTGAAAAAGGCCTTCTAGGGAGCCATTAACCAGGACTGAGATTTTAGGGATATAAATACATTCAAATATAAGGTTAATCCATTGTTTAGAAAATCCAAACACTTATAAACAGTTACATAGGAAGCACCAGTCAACTTTATCATAGGCTTTCTTTATATCATGCTTAATCAACATGCTTGGATTATGGTTTTGCTGAACTAAATGAATTTCCTCTTGGGCTATTATAACCCTATCATAAATGGATCTACTAGGGACAACACATGTGTGTTCTTCTCTAATTAATAATGGAAGAAGTCTCTGTAATCTTTTATCCATATTCTTTGTCAGTATTTTTTAGATGGTATTGCATAACTTTATAGGTCTTAAAGCATCAAAACTTCCCCTTTTTTAATTTTTTTGGGATAAGGGCTAGAAAAGTGTTATTTTTTTCTTTAAGTAGGTTCCTTAAATTCCTAATTCCTTCAATTGATCTAACTACTTCATCCCCAATAAAATGCCAACATTTATAAAAGAATACCACAAGGAACCCATTCGATCCTCGGGCCTTGTCAAGTTGCATTTGCATCACTGCATGCTGAATTTCTACATTGGTAAATTTTATTGTTAGGCTTCTATTATGGTCTTCCATGATAATACTAGAAATATTAGCTAGAATATATCTTTGTTTTACATTATTAGAGTCTTCCTAGTTGTTTAGAATACCCTCATAATACTTAACTTATGTAATAGCAATTAGTTTAGGGTCTTCCAAACTAACGAATACCATTCCTATCCTTGATTTTGATAATTTTGTTAATGCTTCTCCCTTGTTTAGTACTCTATGAAATAATTTTGTGTTCTTATCCCAAACATCCAACCGTGTCTCTCTAGATCTTTTATACCAAAATATTTCTTCCTTTGCCACGATATCTTCATAATCTAAAAGTATTTTTTTCTCGCTGAGATACCATGCATTATCCATTCCTTTTTCAATTACTTCATTATTGAGTTCCTCTATTTCTTCTATTCTTTAATTTTCTTCAAAAATATTACCAAAATTATTCTTATTTCATAATAACAATTTCTTTTTAATTATCTTCAACTTAGTTACCACACAATATAATTTTGAACCTGGGACATCTTCTTCCTTCCACCATGTCTATATTACCTTCAACAAGTTTTTATCCCTTAGCCACATTTGTTCAAACTTGAGAGGAAAATGATTAGGCCTTGAATCCTCATTAATATTCAATCAAGTTGGAAAGTAGTTTGAACAAGACTAAGGGAGGATTTCAACTGAGATAGTATAGGGAAATTTTGTCTAGCTACCCCTGAAGAAAAATCTATGTAGTTTCTTCGTAATGTGACTAAATACTTGTCTTCTATTGTTCCATGCAAATATCCATTTTTCAATCTAATTTTCAACCATATTATTTCCATTGACCCACCCTCTAAAATCAATAATTGACTGAGCTTGTCTCGTGATACCACCCCATTTATCATTGGGGATAATTATAGTTTAAAATCCGCACCTATGATACAAATCTACTATGGTGTATCCTTCAAATACTATTAGATTTCCTACCAAACCAGCTTCTTGTCTCTATTTTGTGTAGGTCCATAGAAATTTATTAATGTGAAATACAAATTACTTCTTACACTTTTGACTACACCACTCATCCAATTCTTGTGGCATCCATCCTTAGTGAAGGTTACTAATCTTGGATCCCGTATTATTGAAAGACCTCTTGAGGCACCATGAGTTGGAGATCCCTCAATTTATTTTATTCTTAGCTTCTTTCTAACTATTTCTATTTCTTCCATATCGAACTTAGTTTTTTTTATCATTGTGACCTCAACTTTTATTGTTGCTATGCAACATTTGAGGATCCTCTTCTTGTTAGAGGTTTTCATGCCCCTAAAATTCCATGTTGTGATTTTCATGGCTCCTTGGAAAGGACCTTCCCCTTCCCAACAGTAAAAAAAGAAGTGATTTTGGTTTGATATATTGATCAAATGACGATATCTGATGGATATGATGAAGACCGAGTGATACTGAGTATCATGATTGTAGACATGGTTAGATCAATTTTTATTTTGTCATTGATGTCAAGAAATTGATTAATTGATTTTTATTATGTTACCATACCATAAGAGGAGAAGTTAAATGGGTGAAAAATACATATAAGACAATGGTGAATTAATGATGGTATGGTTGTTCTCTATTATATATTTGATGTTATCAAATCGGTATAATTGATTGATCAAGTAACAAACTGCAAAGAGTTAAGTTATGACTGAAAGAGTTACTTTATCGAGGTAGATAGAGTTTGTTGGTAGAATGTTATATGAGTTGGTCATAGTTACCGAACACTGAATGAAAGACAAGCACCAAGCACCAAAGATAAGTTAGACACCAAGTAGCGAATGAAGTCAGTTACCGAGTTGTAAAGAAAATTTTACCGAGTACAGGATATTGATTGTAAATAATGATAAGATCAAATTTAATGCAAAGCGATGATGAGATGGATGAAGAAATGAATTAAATAAATATTATTATAATATATACAAATGGGAAAATTCAATGAGAAGATCTAAGGCGAAGATCAAGCGGTTTAATGAAATTGTGAGAGTTCAAAGAAAAGTACAAGTTCTGAGGCAAAAGTGATATAGTTTACCGAGTTGTGAAATATGAAGAAGATGATCGAACAACTGAGCGCAAATGAAGGGAAATAAAATTAAGGAGATTAAGAGGAAAAAACATGTCTATATAAAGAATGGGAAATTAACAGAGATTACAGAGGCTGGGGAATTGAATAGATAAGAGGAAGAAGTTGAAGAACAACATTTATTGAGCATAACAAAGAAACAAAGATTGAAGAATTTACAGTCTAAGAAAGAGATCAATAGAGTATGTGATGCCAGTATTCAATTAAGCATAAAGGGTCTAACACAAGCAAAGGTAGTTGCTATATTTACAGATCAAAGTTTACTGTTGCTTATTAATATTTTTAACAGAAAAGTCTCTTAACTAAGTGGATTTAATAGTCCTATTTATAAAACCTAGACTTAGGTGACATTCCAAAAGAGTTTTTAAAGACCTCTAGCAAGGCCACTTTTAACATAGTGAATATCTTAACAGATCTAAGGTAAATCCTCTAATAGTGTCACATTTAGCAAATGTGTTTTGTAATCTTTAACAAGATAATTTCTTAACCAAGCGTACATCATAAGGGTACATTTTTTTTTATTGTGGGTTACAATTCCAACAGGGGTTTTTTCCAAATTGGGTTTCCTCGTTAAATCTGGTGTCAACATAGTTAAATCTGGTGTCAAGCGAGTTAAATCTAGAGTTATATGAGTTAATCTAATGTTGCTAAGTTTGAATGATTGATTTACATATATATATGAGATGTATTGTAGTTTGAGTTATTAAATTATTTTGTGAATTGGTTGTTTACTGTATTTAGTATTACCGAGTGAATCAGAGAGTTCAATTTTAAGTTTTTAAGCTTTGATTTGTCTGATTCAACCCCCTCTCAGTCGACCAACAATTGGTATTAGAGATAAATTACTATGAAGTGATAAGTTTAAAAGGGCTTGAGTTAATATCTAAAGATGTGATGCAGAAGAATCTTGGGGTAGTTGGAAATCCTGCATGTTGGTGTGTTTTGATCTTAGTTGGATCAGTGTTTCTCGGTTGGAGCGGTGTTGCTCGGTTTCTTTTAGGTGCAACATTGGCCAAGGAACTCGGTCGCTAAAGGGCTTGACACATTCTGGTGCTCAGATTTAGTGTTTCTCAGCATGTGTTGGCCAAGGGGCTCAACAACTACTGGTGCTCGACAGTTTTCACTGATGCTCAACATTGTGGTTTTTAGACTTGTGCTCTTTGGATCTCAGAGGCCAACTTGTTGGATATAGCATGTGATTGTGACATGGATCAATCATGGGGATGTATGTGGACCTATTTAGAACTTGGATTGGGTCATTTAATGTTTGTTTGCAGGTTGACTTGTGGCTTGAATATGTAATTAATGTAAGGGTTTATTTGTAACAGGCCGGCTTGTGGCCATGCTAGTATTTAAGGAGGGTATGGGGTAATATTGTAGTAGGAGGTTGTAAGTATGGAGTAGAAGAGATTCAATTTAGGAATTTGGAGTTGCGAATTCATTGCAAAGCTAGGGCTGAGGCTTAGGAACAAGGAGATTGCTTGGAGGCCCGTGTGCACAAGTTTAGATCTTCCTGGAGGTTTCTATCATATTTTTGTGACCTGTTGTTACATATTTTACTTGATAGGGTTAGGGTTGAGTTGGATCTTGAGGGATCTTACCGAAGTATTATTTTCTTTGTAATTGGCCTAACCAGGAAGGCCTTACAACCTGACACATTGCATGTAATCAATTATTTTATGAATAAGATTCATATTTGCTTTCAGAACTTGGTTTCCTGTCATGATTTCATTGTATGGTTGTTTAGCTGGGGGCTTGGACATCTCCTTTGGGGATTCTCCTACCTTGCACTGCATCAGGTGGTATGAGAGCTTGATGTTCCTGAGTATGTGGACACATTGCCGAGGGTGAGGCAATTTGCACCAAGACCTTGGGTTGGAGAGTTGGTGATTTGTTGCATAGGGTTTTTGAAGATCTTGGAAGATGCCTCTGAGAATATTGGACCCTAGGGAAATTATAGATCTCTGTGATGCTATGGAGTCTAGGGTTACAGATAAGGTTAAAGAAGATTTCAGATCTGAGATGGACTTGATGAAGAATGATATGATCATCGAGATCATAAGGGCTATGGCTGGTGTACCTTAGAATGTGGGCACTAAGGATGGTTATGAGGAAGCTACTGAAGACTTTGAAGTTGTTGGATCTAGTGGAGAGAATATAAATGACCATGTGGAGATATCTATGGATGACAGAGCTGGTCAGTTGGACAAATATAGCACTCGGTTAAAATTGAAGCATAAGATAGATGTTTCTAATTTCTCAGGTACTTTGAATCCTGAAGACCTGATCGATTGGATTGGTGAATTGGAAGACTAATTTGAGTTAGAAGATATTGATGATCCATTCAAAGTAAGATTGGCTTAGACAAAGCTAAAGGGACATGCTGCCCTTTGGTGGAAGGAATTGCAGAGAGATAGAGAAGAAGAAGGTGAACTAAAGATCACTAGATGGATATTGATGGTGACTAAGTTAAAGGCTAAGTTCATGCCTGCTGACTATGAACTTGAGTTGTTTAAGAGGTTGTATAATTTGAAACAGAAGGATTTTTCTATGAAGTATTATACTGAGGAGTTCTATAAGTTGACTATTCGGTCTAGGAATAGAAAAATTTCTAAGGAGAAGGTAGCTTGATATGTTAATGGTTTGAGATTCAATATTCAAGATGAAATTGGTATGCTAAAGAATGATTTGGTTTAGGATTCTTATCAATATGCTCTAAAGGAAGAAGATAAGTTGAAAAGAAAACATCAAGGTGGATCTAGAGGGAAGGAGAAACTGGATCACTCGGTCAAGGATAAGCCGACTGTTGAAGATGAACAAAAACTTGTTGAGTCAAGGAAGAGGACATGTAAGGTTGTCTTTAAGGGAACTTTTTTTCATCATGGTGAAGAAGGACATAGAGCTTATGAATGTTACCAGAAGACTGGTGACCAAAGAGTTGCTGTGGTGAATGAGGCTGAAGTCTTGAATGAACTTGAACAAGGAGGAGACAGTTTGCTAGCTCGGTGAGTACTGTTTGGTAAGAGAGTACTGGAACCTGGTCAAAGGAGTAATCTATTTAGGACTCATTGTAAGTCAGCTGGTAAACTCTACAATGTGATTATGGATGGTGGTAGTACTCATAACCTTGTAGCTAAGGAGATGGTTTAGAAACTTGGTTTGAAGAGAGTGAGACATCCTTGTCCTTATAGGATTGGTTGGTTGCAAGATGTACATTCTTTGGAAGTGAGGGAGAAATGTATTTCTGACTTTTAGATTGGCTAGTATAAGGATTAAGTGTTGTGTGATATTATGGACATGAGTAGTTGTCACATATTACTCAGTAGACCTTTGCAGTATGATTGCGGGGATGTGCATGATTATATCAAGAATGTGTTTTCTATTGAGAAGGATGACATGAAGTTTTCACTGATGCCATTTCAAAATGAAGCACTGGGTAGGAGGAACCTGAGCTTTGGGAGCTAAGTTGAGCTGAAGGATTTTGAAAGGGTTAGCAATTAGTATGAGGAACAAACTTGTGAAGTGTCAAGGAAATACTTTAGAAGGAAAAGAAAGCATAAGTGTATTCAGGGTAAGAGTGTTGAAGACTTGGATGACATGTATGTGAAGAATCATTTTGGGATTTATGCATTGAATCTCGTAAGATGTTCTTCAAGCCTTTAAGAACATCTTTTCCTCAACTGGGGTGTCTGATGCAGGAGCATCCTGGGGTAGTTGGAAATCTTGCATGGTGGTGTATTTTGATCTTAGTTGGATCAGTGTTTCTTTTTTGGAGTGGTGTTGTTCGATCGCTACTAGGTGCAGTGTTGTCCGAGGAGCTCAGTCACTGAAGGGCTCAACACATTCTGGTACTCAGCTTTAATGTTTCTTGGCATGTGTTTGCTAAGGAGCTTGATAAATTTTGGTGCTCGATAATTTTTGTTGATGCTCGGTAGTGTGGTTTGTCGACTTGTGCTCTTCGGATCTAGGAGGCCGACTTGTTGGATATAGTGTGTGATCATGATGTGGATCTATCATGGGGATGTGTGTGGACATATTTGGGTCTTGGATCTTTATCCAATGGACATTTAGTGGATTGGAATAGCCAACTGGGTCATTTAATATTTATTTGCAGGCTGACTTGTGGCTTGAATATGTAATTAATGTAAGGGTTTATTTGCAATAGACTGACTTGTGGTTGTGCTAGTATTTAAGGAGGGTCTGAGGTAGAATTGTAGTAGGAGGTTGTAAGTATAGAGTAGCAGAGATTCAAGTTAGGAATTTGAAATTATGAATTTGTTGTAGAGCTAGGGTTGAGGCTTAGGAACAAGGAGATTTCTTGGAGGCCTATGTGCACAAGTTCAAATATTCCTGGAGGTTTCTATCAGATTATTGTGATCTATTGTTACAGATATGACTAGCTAGGGTTAGGGTTGATTTGTATCTTGAGGGATCTTGCATAACTATTATTTTCTTTGTAATTGGCCATAACTAGGAAGGCCTTATAGCCCAAGACATTGCATGTTATCAGTTGTTTTATGAATAAGATTAAGATTTTCTTTTAGATCTTGGTTTCCTATTGTGATTCAATTGTGTGGTTGTTTAGTTTGGGGCTTAGAAATCTCCTTTGGGGATTCTCCTATGTTGCACTATGTCATGATGTATAAGAGGGAAGCACCAAAACTGAATAGGGATAATTTCTCTACATGGAAAAGTACAATGAGGTTGCATGTGTCTAGAGTAGGAGAATATGGACTTCACTTTCTTGATAATGAATCAGTAGAACTGACTACTGCACCTTTGACTATAAGTGAGCAAAGATAGAAACAAGAACACACACAAGTTATGATTGAGATTGCTTCTACACTTACCGACTAGGAATATGATGAACTTGATGGTTGCACTACTTTGGAAAAGATGTGGGATAACCTTATTTTGACCTATGGTGGAGATCAACATGTTTAGAAGGCTAAAGTAAAAAGTTTGATAGGCAAATTTGACTCTATGAGGATGAAGGAAGGAGAAAACATAATACAGTACAACACAAGACTTAAGGAGACTGTTAATTATATTAGAGGAACTGGTGGGATCATAACAAAGGATGATGTTACAAAAAAGATGTTGAGAACCCTGCTACCGAGTTAATCTATTCATGTATCTACTATACAAGAGCTAATATCTATACCCCAAATGAATGTTTCACTAGATGCTACTATTTGTAAGTTAACTGCATTTGAGTTAAATGATTTTAACAATAGTTTGCCTACTACTTCTAAGATTTAATATGTGTTAAAGTCTACTTTAAATATTTTAAAATCTAGGGAAGCTGCAACCAGAGATAGATATATGAGTAGTGCTAGTGAGAAATTTTATAGTTGCACTGAAGGTCTTGAAGATTTATTTACTGAATGTGATGATAATGAAAGAGAATTTTAAGCTTTGTTGGCTAGAAGGCTACAAAGAGGAAAATTCAAATACCGAGGTAAGTTACCCTTGAAATGTTTTAATTGTAATAAAATTGGTCACTTTGCATCTAACTGTCTTGAGAAAGATAACAGAGATAAGGACAAATTTAGGAGATACAGAGACTACAAAAACAATTGTAAGAAATCTTGTCATATTTCTAATGAAGGACTAAGTGATGATGATTCTTTTGATAGTGAGGATGGAAAATAAGTTGTTTATGTTGCTATTAAAGATGAATCCGATGAAGAAGAACCTAGAGCCCTAATATCAAAAGTAAGTAAGAATGAAACATGGATTATAGATGGTGTTTTTTCACATCACATGACTGGTGACACACTTAATCTTATTTCCTTGGAAAAACATGATGGGGGTTTTGTTAGTGATAGGGAGGATTGGATGAATCACTCACAGACTCATGGTCTTAATCTTTCTTGGAATACTTCTAGGGTTTCTCTCTCCACCACTTGCAACTTATATGACATTTCTCTTCTAGGATCCCATAGTTCTACTAGCCAATCCAACTATCATTGAAGTTCCTTCAATCAAGTCAAAACTTGATGCATTCTCCCCTTACTACACATTATCCCTTAATACACTATAAAGGCTTCTAACCTCCAATTTATTGAATGATTTTTATACAGGTGTGGAGGTGCCTCTACAAGCTCCAATCCATTCAAATAGGGTCATTATAAATCCATCTAGTTCCATTTGAAAGTCGTTCACTCCAAACTTCATCTTTAGGCCTAAAGGCTACTAGCCGTATTAGGTCTCTTTCTCTGAGACATCAGGGATTTTCCCTAAGTTATTCCAAAGTAACCCCAAATATTTTCTTGGGATTCTTGGTCCATACGCCCACCCCTCAATGATTTTTGGGGTCTTGGGGACTCAATTTTCCGTATAATTCCCTAACTAGAAATGAGCAAAAACAAGGCTTTTTAGGCCTTTCCTGGCTTCTCTACAACTTCCTAAGTGTTTCCCTCACCAATGGATTGGTAGAGTCTTTCCCTCTTCAAAATTTCTTGGAAAGACTCATCTATTCTTTCTCCAAAAGAAATTTCATCACTAGGTTCTCACCTCTGCAAATTAAGTGCTTTGTACCAAGGTCCTCCCTAGCCGGTCTCCCCTTTGGCTCACCTAGGACAAGACTTCAAAAATAGCTCCTTTGCTTTCTAGGGCCCCAAATCATGAAATATGTACAAACATGGAGTTTTTTCACTATTCCCAAAGGGCCATACAATTTGTATGATGGGAAAATGATCTAGCACCCCATTACAAACTTCCTAGTTCAGTCCAGAGACAGTGAAGAACACAAAATAATTACAAGAAGTACTTCAAACTAAACAAAAAGATTATCTACCACCACACATAATCTAGAAACAAACTACATTACCCCATGCATGAGTTACGGTTCTTGATCTAATCCATTAAAGTACCACTGTAATGCAAAAACAACAAAATTACACACATAGTCACTTATGCTTCCTTCAATTCAAAATTTGAAATCCGTATAATAGCATCCAACCTTGCTCCAGTGTAAAGGAATCATATATATAGGGTCCTAAAACAATTAATATGTTTCTTGGGCTCTTTTTGGTCGAGTTGGTAAAAATTTTCATCTTGTCCGAGCAACTTTTCAAAAGTTGCAAAGTTGCAAAATGCAACTTTTGCAACTTTTGTCAATGTCAAGCAAAACTAAGTAAATGAGTTCCAAAACTCTTCAAACCTTCTCAAAAACCATAATTATGACCAAAATAAGTTCCTAACCCATATTTGACCCTATTGACATCATGATGATGTCATCATTACTCTTGTGCCAATTTGAAGGCTTTACAAGCTCTTAGCTTTAAATTGCACTTTTCAAAGATCCTAAGACTTAAAAGACCTAAACCCTATTGTACCCTTACTGTGGTAAACATGACCTTCAAAAAAACATTAAAAAATTCCCTAAGGCTTATACACAACTGAAATGAAATAAGATTGCTCCAAGACAATATTTTGGGTGCTCCTGCACCATACTCCCCCTCTGCACAAACACTAAGGAATGTGAGGAGATATCAAGGATAGATCAATACCACATTTCTTGAAATGAGCTTCTTCCACCCATTTATCTTTAGACTCTAGTTTTTCCTTCCACTGTATGAAGTGTTCCATGTACACCTTGTGCCTTGTAGACTTCTTCACTCTAGATTCCAAGATCTTGTATGCTTGAAGCTTATCTTTAAGAGGTAAGACTTCAGTACTCACATCCTCCAGTATCTCCTTGATTTTCTCATTAACTTCTATTATTGGTCCCTTGTACTTGATTAAGTTAGCTAAATTAAACACTGGTGAAATACTTAAACCTTCTGGAAGCTCCACCTTGTGAGCATTCGATCCATACTTAGCTATCACCTTGCATGGTCCCACTCTCTTCATCTACAACTTAGTAGGCACTCCCTTCTGTAACCTTTATTTGTTGAGATGTACCATGATATAATCACCTACTACAAACTATATATCTTTTCTAGATATATCCATATTAGCTTTCAACTTTTGAGTAGCCTTAGTGATGGTCTTCTTCACTTGCTCCTGAATCTCTTTCATAATTTGAGTGAAATCCTCTGCATTCCCACTCATATTATCTATAGCTCCTAGTTCTCTTAGCTCACACACCCCTTGGGTGCATTCCATACACTATATCAAAAGGAATTATCCCTATTGTCCTATTCACACTATCATTATATGCATAGTCAGCTTGTGGTATGACCAAGTCCCAAGTCTGTCCATACTCCTTAGTTAGGAATCTTAGAAGGTTACCTAACACCCTATTGATCACCTTAGTTTGACCATCTGTTTGAGGATGGTAAGATGAACCAAATGACAAGTTTGTACCCAATCTACCCCATAGAGTCTTCTAAAAATGACTGATGAACTTCACATCTTTGTCAGACACTATGCTCAATGGAAATCCATGAATCCTCACAATCTCTTTGAAAAATAGATGAGAAATATAGCTATCATCATGATTGGTCTTACAAGGAATGAAATGAATCATCTTGCTAAATCTATCTACCACCACATAAACACTATCCAACCCAGTCTTGGTCTTGGGAAGACCTACCACAAAATCCATACTAATGCACTGCCATGGTCTATTGGGAATGGGTAAGGGTTGATACAAACCTGCATTACTAGCTCCCTCTTTGGCTTTCATAAAAACCACACATTTATACACATACCTTTTGACATCCCTTGGAAAATTAGGTCAATAATAGAACCTCTGTACCAACTCCATTGTCTTGTTGATACCAAAATGTCCACTTAAGCTTCCATTATGATTCTCCTAAATTAGATTTTCTCCCATTGATCCTTTGGGAACACATAGTTGATTTCCCTTGAATAATATCCCACTCTGTAATGTATATTCTGAGAATTGATTATGAAAATGATTCTCAAAATCAGAACATACCTTATATGCTTCAGAGAAGTCTTCATCTTCTCCATAGAGATCCTTGAAACTCTCTATCCCAATGCTTTGAAATTGTATTTCCTACACTGTTAGCATCCTCCTAATTAGTTCATCTACCACCTTGTTCAAATGTCCCTTCTTATGCTTGACAGTGAATGTAAATGCTCGAAGATACTCCATCAACTTCAAGCATCTATTAATTAGCTTTTCTTGTGTGTTGATGTAGCTAAGTGCCTGGTTATTTGTAAACACTACAAAATCCTTAGGCAAGAGATAATGTATCCACTTTCTTAGAGACTGAACTAGATCATATAGCTCTAAATCATAAGTAGAGTAATTATTTTTAGCCCCATTGATATTTTTACTAAATAAATCCAGAGGTCTTCCTTCTTGTCTTAGTACTCCTCCCACTGCAATCTCACTGGCATCACATTCCACTATGAATAACTTATCAAAGCTAGGTAGAAAAAGGATGGGTTGAGTTTCCACTTCTTGCTTCAACTTCTCAAAACCCTTCTCTACCTCAAGATTCCACTTGAAATTAGTCTTTAGTCCACCCTTGATAGTGTCAAGCACTGGTGCACAAATGCCACTAAAGTTTCTTATAAAATTCCTATAAAACCGAGCTAACCCATGAAAGTTCCTTACCTTTGTCCCTGTGGTTGGTGTTGGATGACTTAGAATAGCTTCCACCTTTCTTGGGTCCATCTTCAATGACCCTCGAGATACTAAAAACCCCAAATACACAAGTTCCTAATTGAAGAACTCATATTTCTCAAGGTTGATTGAAAACTTCTCTTTTTGTAACATTTTAAGCACCATCTCCACATGCTTTACATGTTCCTCTACTATCTTACTAAAGATAAGTATATCCTCTAGATATACTACCACAAATATCCCTATGAATTCCTTAAGAAATTCATTCATGAGCCTCATGAATGTGCTAGGGACATTTGAAAGGCCAAATGGCATAACTCTCCACTCATACAACCCATCAGTAGTCTTAAAAGTTGTCTTCCATTCATCCCCATCTTTGATCCTAATCTGGTGGTACCCACTTTTAAAATCTAATTTAGTGAAATACTTTGACCCTCCAAGACAGTCCATCAAATCCTCTATCCTAGGAATTGGAAATTTGTATCTAATTGTGATCCTATTAATAGCTCTAGAGTCAATACAAAGTCTCCACTTGCCACCTTTCTTGGATGCTAAGACCACTGGTACTTCACATGAACTAATACTTTTTTGGATTAGCCCTTGGTCTAATAGCTCCTGCACTTGTCTATCCACTTCCTGGTTCTGGTCTGATGTGAGCTTGTGTGCTTCTTTGTTGGGTAATGAAGCCCCTAGTATGAAGTCAATCTGATGACTAATTTCTCTTTTGGGAGGCAATGTTGCAGGTGTCCCATCACTGACTATGTCTTTGTACTTCTCTAGTAATTTTTGTACTTCTTTTGGTGTAGGTGTCTGCATAGTCTTCTCTTCCTCCTTGGGTTGCACCATGATAGCATATACTTCACCTCCTTGCTACAGAGTATTGATGAACTCCTTGCCACTTCTTAAAAAGACACTAGGGGTCTTTGACTGTACTTCTTCATCTAACAGTGACTATATCTTAAATGTCTTCCCATCTTTCTTGAATGAGATGGTGTTTTCTTTCCCATTATAGATGGCTCCTCTATCATACTGCCATGGCCTGCCTAATAGAAGATGGCATGCATCCATAAGAAATATGTCACAAATCAATTTGTCCTTATATCCTCCAATGGAGAATTCCACCCAAGTCTGCTCATTAACAAGGACACTCTATCCCCTATTCAACCATGTCACCTTATAGGGATTGGTATGGGGTATCTTTTCTAGCTTTAGTTTCTTAACTGCCTCTTCTGATATGATGTTATCAGTGGACCCTGAATCCACTATAACTTTGCATACTTTTCCAAGTATCTTGCATCTTACTCTAAATAGAGATCTTCTTTGTTTTGGTTCCTCCTTGACTGGTTGTCTGATTAGAACCCTTCTAAACATCAAGTTCTCCCCCATTTCTGACTCTATGTGACTAATCTTAGGTGAATTGACACTCATTGTGTCTTCTTGGACATATCCTATCCTCTTCTCTGTATTAGAAGAAGTTTCTTTCTCAGGGAACCTATAATTAGGGTGACCCATTTGTGCACAGTTATAGCATTTCATGCTAGCAAAGTAGGAATTACCTTTACCTGCTCCTCTTCCTCTTTTAGAACCCCCTTGAGTTCCTCTACCTCTTCCATGACCTCCTCTAGAAGTGTTTTCATTTCCATGCTCAGCTAGTCTAGACTCTCCTTGGCTTCTTTGATCAGTCCCTCTGCCTTGGTATCCTCCTCTATGACTTCTTTGGTCTCTTCCTCTTCCTCTATTCTTGGAAGACTGGTCTTTCTTTCTTCTGCCTTTCTCTTCAATCTTTATGGTCAAATGATTACATTGGTGCACTATTTTGGGACTGAGAAGAGTCATCTCTTCTTGGATATTCTATTTCAATCCATTAAGGTATCTAGCCACCTTAAGGATTTCATCCTCAGAGACATTTTATCTCATGCACAAATTCTGAAATTCCTCAGTGTAGGAATTGACATTAAGATCCTTCTATCTTAAGCTTTTCCTTTTCTTGTGTAATTGGATTTCATAGTCATCCAACATGTATACTTTTCTCACTTTTCTCACCATTCCTTTCCAAGTAGAAATTAGATTCTTGCCTTCTTTTTCCCTCTTTGATTGAACAAACTTCCACCATGTCAAAGCAGAGCCTCTAAGTCTTGATTTTGAAACCTTGACCTTCTGAGCTTCTATCACTCCATCACATTAAAGGTGATTTTCCATGCCCTCAATCCAGTCCATGACTAGATCTGCCTCCATCTTCCCACTGAATAGTGGTATTCCTTCAAGTGCCTTCCCACTCATAGCCTTCAATGCCTTCAAGAAAGGCTCCTCTTGCAATACCGGGTTAAGTTCAGGGGTCTTGTCTTCCTCTGCAACCTCTTTTCCCTTACCTTCTTTTCCTTCCAACTTGTCACTGACTGCTTCAGTCTTAGTTTTCACTTCACTTAGTACTTTCTCAAGTTGAGCTATTCTTTACCTTAACAACCTATTATCAACTTCTTGATCATCGACCTTATTGGAAAATTCCACATTAGTCACCATGATTATGGAGCCACTAGACTCACAATCTGACATGCACTAGCAATCCCAAATATTTTTGGGGCTCTGATACCACTCTGATAGGGAGGATTGGATGAATCACTCACTGACTCATGCTCTTAGTCTTTCTTGGAATATTTCTAGGGTGTCTCTCTCCACCACTTGCAACATATAGGACCTTTCTCTTCTAGGCTCCCCTGGTTCTACTGGCCAATCCAACTATCATTGAAGTTCCTTTAATCAAGTAAAGACTTGATGCATTTTCCCCTTACTACACATTAGCCCTTAATACAATCTAAAGGCTTCTAACCTCCAATTTATTGAATGAGTTTTACAGAGGTGTGGAGGTGCCTCTACAAGCTCCAATCCATTCCAGGGATTTTTTTAGCAATGATTCCTCACCAATTGGCGAATATGTCCCGTTGGGCATATAGAATTTAATGAAAAAATGCGTAGTGTATTGTTTGACCAGTTCGCCCAGATTTATAAAAAACATGTTAATTGGTCAGGTTGTTTGCAAATATTTGCATGTAATTTCACTATGGTAGTGGGGTTGTTTGCCTATTTATCTATTGTATATTTACTATTATTCACCACAGATTAAGGAAGGGGTATTTATCAAGGATCGCCATTCACCAAAGGCCCATTATCCCAAGTTAAAATTTTATTTGCACTAGGACCCAATTCGCCATGCATCGTAATTCACCGTGTCCCAAATTCCTGCCCTATTCGCCTAGTCAATTACTTGAAATTACGTGGGGTTTTCCAAATATTAGTTTTTATCATATGCAAATGTCACCCCCTTCGCCAAAATTTGAAATAAGCATTTGTATATAAGGATAGTTTTAAGAGATTTAGGAGTACAAAAAATCAGTTGATTCTGAGCTAACAATTGCGATCGGTAGCAAACCGAAAAGACTACGAGTCCTTAGTATCTTATAATTATTCAAGTAAAATTTAATTGTAGCCTCAATTTGTTGGAGATGTCACAGTCAAAGTTAAACATGAAGAGGTCTATTGAAGGTGGAGAATCTGGAGATGTCCAAGAGAGGCAAACGAAATGCAAAAAAATATCTTCATACTTTGGTGGGGGCAGACACTATGGTCATGGTGTTGGTCAAAGTGAGGAAGGTACATCACTAGAGGAACCTGTACAACATCAAGGTTATCAACTTACACAGGAGTCTATTCAACAAACTGGGGAACCTAATAAATATGGTGACGAAGTTGCAGAACCTGATATCTCTCATGAAGATGACCTTGAAGATGAATTTTAAGTAAATAACCAGTACCAGGATGAATTGATCGACTTCGGTGATGGTGATGTTTTAATTAATAGTAACACTAAAGGGAGAGGAAAATCAAAAGAAAAAACTGATCATCAATGGGAGATGTCTAGGGGATTTAAATTTGATTGGGCAGCAAAGTATCCATTCATTGAACACGTGGACAATCCAATTATAGGTGAGCCACCAGTAGAATGCAAATGTACGATTTGTAGTTGGAAGTATAAAAAATAAAAGCGGTTGCAACTTAAATTGGACACCATAGAGAAACATGTTGGTAAGGTTTACGAAACCTCAACTGTAGATGGAAATGAAACAAAAGTGGTAAGATATAAAACAAAGGAGAAATGTCAACATCAAAGGCATGCTGAGGAATATTATTTGTTTCAAAAATTTAAGACGAAGCCTGGTGAAGTTCAAGGTTATATTAATGTTATTTTTGCAAAAGCAAGTGAAGTAGACGAACGCGGAAAAGATATTCAATTAAGTAATGTTTTCCATATTTTGAGCAGAGGGCATCCAATGATAGACTATCTAGAAATGAGTGGTTTGTTACACTTTCTGAAAGATCCTAACTATCCTATCACTCATTGGTCAATAAACAGTGGATGGGAATGGGCAAGTTGTATTGCCCAGGTTGAAATAGAGGATGTACAGAGAAAAATAAAAGAGTCAACCTTTATTGCATTGTCCTTAGACGAAGTTACGACAATAGATAATACATCGTGGGTATGCATGCATGTTTATACTGTATAAAATAATGTCCGTCAACCACAGCTACTAACTATTGCAAAATTGAGGGACAATGCGACATCAGAAACTTTATTTCAATTAGTAAAGAGCCATTTAATTGAATATGGAGCTATGGATGAATTGACAATATCGAAGAAGTTGATCTGTGTTGGAGCGGATGGAGCTTCAATAATGCAAGGTCAAAGGAATGGTCTTTGCACAAAGATGCAGGCTTTTTGTTAACCATATGTTGTTGAGATTCACTGTATGGCCCATAGGATGAATCTCTCTTTTAGAGTTGTGAAGAAGTTTCCTTTAGTAAACAAGGTTGAAGATTTAGTAAGAGAGTTGTACTCATATTGTTGCCGAAGTCCCAAACATCTTAGGGAATTTTAGCACTTTGCTGATGGAATTACCAATGGAAACAAGCTTCTAAAATATGTTGATACCAGATGGATCTCTTTGGATGGGCCAACGCATCAAGTTTTTTCTGAATATCAATCTTTGATTGGACTTATGTACGAAAATCGTGACAATGCAGAAAATCAGAGATGTGGCGACCTGCTTCGGAGGTTAAGAAATATAGAGACACTTTTGACTTTATCATCTCTTCTTCCCATGCTAGAAGAAATGACGTTCATTATGAAAAAATCCCAGCAAAGAGCCATGTATATTGCAAAATATGCTACTTTGCGTAAAATGTCATGCCAAGTCCTCGATAATCTTTATCGAAATGATCCAAATTTATCCAATGAAAAATTTCATCATTGGAGGAAACTAACAGATTTGGACAATCCTGAAAATTATTTAAAGATCGTTGAAAATTGAGATTTATGTGTTTGTGTAAGGGGATTTCAGATACCAATGTACTATAGTGCCCCAAAGAAGCGAGCTACAAGAGTTACAAGGGAAGAGTTTACCAAGATCGTTGAGTCTATAGTAGCTAATGCAAGGGACATAGCCTATTAAGTTTCCTCTAAAATTAGATCCCAATTCCCATATGAACAACTGCTTGAGGCCATGGCAATTGTGTTTCCTCAATATTGGCACTTAAACTCTAAGGAAGATTATCGTAATAGGCTTTTGACTTTGATAAAGGAATTTTGCAAATTTGTAGAATTCAATGGAGTGACTATCAATGGAATTTTAGATGGTCTTCTTAGACAATAATCAGGCACTTTTGCAAGGACTATGAAGCATCAATATCAATTAATGCATAACCCACATGCAGAGGGCTCAACAACAAGGCTTTGGATAGAACTAAAACAAAGCACAATGTTGCGTGATGAAATTTCAGAGTTCTTCAAGCTTGCTGATCTATGTCAAACCATGATATTGGGTTATGTGGAGGATGAGAGAGTTTTCAGTGCTTTGGGATTCCTAAAATCAAAGCTAAGAAACCAAATAGACAAGAATTTGGAATCATGCTTGAGGGTCTACACATCTAGATATGATGTCAATACTTTTCCTTATCAAAAAGCAATGGAAATCTAGAAGAAAATATGCAAAAGAAGAGGGTTGGGAAACACCATTAACCGATCTCTGACTCTAAGTGGGACAAATACAGGTGGCGATGGCAGTGGGATTCATATGAGTGGAGGTCAGAGTGAAGAAGACACAAATGAAAATGAAGAGAACAATGAAGGAACTGGAATACCAGAATTAGATGATGATGACAATGAAGACATGAATTGGCAAATTTAGAATTTTTTTGCTAAATTAGCAATAGAAATCAATAGGTATTTTTTGAACTTATTAACTACTATATCCTATCATTCAATGTTCATTTTAGAAAAGCAAGAATGTATTATGCTTCATCATTAAAATTTGAGCACAAAGATTATCATTACAATTTACTGTCATTTGTATCACATCATCAATGATCATTCATATTTGAGTTTGAAATTGTTGAATGAAATTTTGTATTCCAAATTTCCAATAGCATATTACAGAGTAAATCAACTAAGAATAACTGAATAAAATAGAGTAACTCATCGTACATTAAATTGGAAACCATGAAAATTAGATAGAGCACAAATTGTTTTGTATTCATTTGCAATACATTACAATTTACAGTAGTTCAAAAAAATAGAGTAACTCAACATACATTAAATTGGAAACCATGAAAATTAGATAGACCACAAATTGTTTTGTATTCATTTGCAATACATTAGAATTTACAGTAGTTCAAAATTCAGAGCAATCTTTGTAGGCCAGTCCAAACATCCTCTGATGGCAAAACAATTTGGTTCATAGTATAGTCACACTCCTGCAACTTTGTTAGCAATTCATATTTGGAAGTGTGACTTGAAAGCACTGTTGCTTCTAAAACTCCATTCAAAGTTCTCATTGGTTTGATGAAATCCATGAATGTATCAGGAGATAAGTCTGTAGGAAGAAAGTGGAAATCAGTATTTATTTTGTCTTGCAATCTTCTTTTGTAAATTTCTCTTCCAATGAACTTATTTGCGTCAAATCCCTTAGGCAAACCAAGACTTTCCAAATTCACTTTCCTTTGTTCCATCTTTAAGATATTCTTCTTAGCTTTGACATCAATTTCATGTGCTTCCCGTAGCTTCTCACATTTTCTAATGATACTTGATACCTTTATTGAGGCATCAAGGCGGGTGTTAATTCCCTTGTTTGATAGATAACTATCACTCTTACTGTAGAGTTTTTGCATAATATCTTTTGCTTTCTTTTCTTTCTTGACAACATCCATGTTCTATTCAATGTTCTTATGAAGCTTCACATAACATACTCTCATACTTTGAAGCATTTCAAACCACTCAAAAAAGCTATCAGACATCCCCAATATTTGGCCCCAAATGTGTTCTTTA
>MU222092.1:11254-21765 GCA_018584345.1 Thuja plicata | reverse complement strand
TCTCCCTTCTTACCAGTAGATAGTGAAGTTTTGTGGGTAGACATCCCCACCACAGTTTTTACTTCCTAACAGGAGTTTTCTGCGATATCATATCATGTGTTATGTGTTATTTGTTTTCATGAATGTTTCTTGAATATTTACACATGTAAAGAACTTATATTATGATTTCACATACATATATAAAGATGAACATATAGATATATACAAATATGATGACACAAATGTTAGAGTACATAGTTATCTTCACCACTTATTAATTATATCATATTGATATTAATTATTAAGTTAGGCGTACTCTATTTTTCACTTAAGCTTTCTCTTAGGTTAGATTTTCCCTTTTTAGGGTTTCATTCACCTTTAAGGTTGGATGCTTGTATTTTTTTTTGGGCATTCTCTTCGAATACATTTTGAGCTCTCACTTTTTAAGCACAGAAGGGTTTCTATTTTTTCTGTCATTAGCTTCATTCTTTGCAACGGGTATTTTGCATGCAGGTGTTCTTGGCAAGCTGTGAAGTTGGATTTCTCAACTTCTACATGGTATCAGAGTCACCCTGTCGCTGCCTGGTTTGAAGGTTTTTGAGGCCACAATTCAAAGACGACAGCCACAGCTTCTTTGGGGTTTTTTTGTCACTTTGAAGGAGGTGCTATCTTCTGGAGCTATTTGAGCAAAAACAGACTCCACCATTGCATTTAGAAGGCCTGGGAGAGTCAAAATACCTATAAGGTTTGACTATTTTGGTCACAGTGACTTCAGGAAAAAATATAGCCTCCCAGGATGTACGGGCACAGTTTTCAAGAAAAAAAATAAAAAATGCCTTTTTTAGGTCATTTTTGGTGCAAACAGAGCACAACTGGGGTGCACCACCACCACGCTACCTCAGCACCACCCCGCCGCCACCCTGGCCCAGCCCCCCACCGGCGCGCCGCCCACCGACTGCCACAGCCGCCACCGACGGCGTTGCGCCTGAGAGCCACCAACTCTCCCCTTCGCCAACCACCACCACCAAGTGCACCACCGGCCCGCCACCATAGCCTGCGGGTGACGGTGGTGACATCACCACCTCGGAATTTTTTTTTTCAGCCAGAATCTTTAAATTTTCTGGCAGTTTTTTAAATTTTCCAGTGACCGGAAAATTTTTCCAGCGACAGCCTTGACAGCCATCAAATTTAACTTCGCAGACTGGTGACGGGCATTTGAACGTCAAATTTTTTTCTGTCTCTATGTTTTTCCAGAGAGTCATCTTTCAGAGGGGTACTTAGTTTTTTGGCCATATCTTGGGCATACGGTGTCCGTTTTTGAAAAATGAAATATCGTCGAAAAGGTGTTTCTGAGCCGAACATGTTGATACTGGTCTTGATCACTGGTTCCACCATTTGAGCTTCTATTTTTTACTTCAAAGTTGAGGCTTTGTTTTCCTCCTTCTCTGCATTTAGAAACTCAGGTTTTTCTCTGGTTCTTTGTGTTTTTTGCTTCATATTGTGGTGTACGGGAGTTAGTTTGATAGTTTGTGGGGGGGTGCATATTTCTTTATGCTTTTTCAATTTAGAGAGACCCTTCTACTTCTGTCTTATTCCCTCAATGTCGGACACATCCATTGTCATTCTGACTCCACATAACTACCACACATGAAAGCCACAAATGACCAGACTCCTCATGTCATGAGGTTTATGGTCCTGCCTGGATACAATTCAGCCAGTTCTACAGAGGCCTTATGAGGCTCTTATGCATAGAAATAGGATGGATGAGGCAATGGGCCTCATTGCCATGAATATTTTAGATGGGTTATTGTTCCACCTGGATGGTCTAACCACACCCAGGGATATGTGGGACAAGTTTTCCACCTTGTTTGGCACCATGAATCAGTTTAGGATTCTCTAGATAGATGCAGAGTTCACCTCCTTGGTACCTAAATCATTCACCAGCATTGAGGACTTCTTGATGAAGTTCAAGTCTCTTCATTTTATTTTACAGGTTGCTGGCAAGACGAAGTCAGATGATGAGTGTATCTTTCTGATACTCTCAAAGCTTCGTGGCCCTTATCAAATTTTCACTTCTACCTTCTAGTCCACTATGGATGCACTGGGTGCACGTCATGTTATGCCCTCTTTTGAGACCTTTTGTGACAGGTTAACTCGTGAGCAGTCCAAGCTCAATCAGATAGATTTTCTTACAGGTTCACCATCACAGGCATTGATTGCCAAGTCATCTCAGGATACACAAAAGTTGAAGCTAAAGCAGATATCTGATTCCTCTTCTCAGCACTCTACTGGCCCACCATCTTCTTCTAAGAAGGACAAACAGAAGACTCAGAACCCTACATGTTCCTATTGTCAGAAGGGGTCCCATGATGAGTCACATTATTTTTAGAAGAGATTTGATGGCTATGAGAAATAGATTGCAGATTTGCAATCTCTCCTTTAAAAGAGCACTATTTCCTCTCCATCCTCTTCCACCTCATAGGGGTCTGCTTTTTAGTCTTCTGCCTCATCTTTGACATCTGGACAGGATTTTGGACAGGGTCATGCATTACGGGCTTCCGTTGCATCCCCCTCATAGGTCCCTTGGATACTGGATTCAGGTGCTTCTCACCATATGGCGACTTCTCTGGAGATCTTCTCTTCTATTAAGGCCTCTCCTATTCCCCACATTCTCATGGGGAATAACATTGTTATGCCAGTCTGTGGGAAAGGTTCTATATGCATTTAGGATGGCACATTCAATGATGTATTATATGTTCCGTCTCTATCTACAAACCTTCTCTCAATTTATCAGATTACACACAGTAGATAAAGGAAGACAGTTGAGTTCATGTCAGATTCAGTCTTCATTTGGGATAGTGCGACAGGTGGTATTGTTGCTAAAGGGACAGTTGATCATTCCACCCATCTCTACACCACACATTTTGGTCCACCATCTACATTATCAAAGCTTATCTCTCCTCTTCTACGAGAGCATCATGTGGTGCAGTCAGGTCACTTGAACCTCTGTGTTGTTCCTGAGACCCCTACTATGACTGCCACACCACATCTTGTTGAGGTTCTTTCTCTTCAGCAAGACTTTTATTCAGCACTGCCAGACCCTCCAGCTCCATTCATCGAGCCACCAAGTGCAGTTGTTGAGGATTCTATAGAGGACACTCATCTCCTCTCTCATGATAGTGTCTGCATACCTGTCATACCACTTGCATTGGGGATTCCATTTCAGGATCCTCGTGTCTTCTCATTTGAGCATCAACTTGACCTTCTAGTGACACCTCATCTTTTGAGGTCACCTCTTCAGTGCTCACTTCCTTTCACTCCTTTATAGTGGAGTCATGTTGGTTTGTTCATTGATCCAGGGGTTCTTTCCTTCTGGGGGGGCTTTCGAGCCTCGACCCTCTCTCACGGGGGGGTTAGCAACACACATTGTAATCATTACTTTGAGAGAGTCTCTTGAAGTCATTCCTTTCCTTTGTTTGCTTTTTATATCTCTTTTTGGAGAGGAGTTTTTCCCACTAGGTTTTCTCCTTTGTCTCCGGTTTGCAGAGATTTCCTTGTTTGGGTACCTGATCAGGCCTTGTTGCCGGGACCCTCTTTTCCTGATTTCATAGCTGTGCTAGGTTTGCTTACCTCTCGAGCTTCACTTAAGGGGGGGTGTTAGAGTACATAATTATCTTCACCACTTATTAATTATATCATGTTGATATTAATTATTAAGTTAGGCGTACTCTATTTTTCACTTAAGCTTTCTTTTAGGTTAGTTTTTCCCTTTTTAGGGTTTCATTCACCTTTAAGGTTGGATGCTTGTATTTTATTTTGGACATTCTCTTCGAATACATTTTGAGCTCTCACTTTTTGAGCACAGAAGGGTTTCTATTTTTTCTGTCGTTAGCTTCATTCTTTGCAACAGGTATTTTGCATGCAGGTGTTCTTGGCAAGCTGTGAAGTTGGATTTCTCAACTTCTACGACAAAGGTTGATGGGCCAACCACATAAAAAGTTTTAGAGGTACTGATTCACCCCTCCCCTCTCAGTACATCATTCCAATAATTCCAACACCTGAAGGATTCATTGAGAACACAAACAAGAACAAGGTATGTAAGTTACATAAAGATTTATATGGTTTGAAGCAAGCACCCCGAAAATGGTACGAAAGATTGCACTCTTATCTAATCAAAATAGGATTTCAAAGAATAAGTGATAACAATAATGTTTACTTGAATTGTGATAGTGATAATAAATTTTTGATTGATGATATTATTTTTTGAGGGAATGACACTTTATGTAAAGGATTTGCTAATGAAATGAGAAAATAGTTTGAAATGTCAATGTTTGGAGAGATTAAATTCTTTCTAGGTCTACAGATACAACAAGTTACTGAATTGATCTATATTACACAAGACAAGTATATCAGAGAGATTCTTAAAAATTTTGGTATGGAAGATTCCAAGCCTTTTGGAACACCTATGGTTGCTAGATGTAAATTATCTAAAGAAGATGAAACACAACAGGTGGATAACACTCTTTAGTGATCTATGATTAGTAAATTGCAGTATGTTGTTCACAACAGACCTGATATAGCATACATTGTTGGGATTGTTGCAAGATTTTATTCTGATCCAAAGGAAACACATATGATTGTAGTAAAAATAATTTTGAGATATTTGAAAGGCACACAAGAATTTGGTTTATTGTACAAGAAAGGAGGTACTTTTGATCTGTAAGTCTACACTGATGCAGATTGGGATGGAAATGTTGATGACAGAAAAAGTACTAGTGGAGGTGCATTCTTTCTAGGTGAAAGATTGGTTACATGGCTGAGAAAGAAACAAAGTTGCATTTCACAGTCTACTATCGAGGCTGACTATGTTGTTGTTGCTATGAATTGTGCAAATATAGTATGAATTAAGCAATTACTTGAAGGTATGCAAGAAGAGATCATAGGTCCAATTACTAATTTTTGTGATAATACAAGTGCTATTAATATATCAAAGAACCCAGTTATGCATTCAAAGACCAAGCACATTTCTATCAAGTATCACTACTTGAGAGGACAAGTTCAAGAGAAAAATGTGAGATTTGTCAAAGGAACAATTTGTTGATATCTTTACAAAGCCACTACCTAAAGATATTTTTGAGTATCTCAGAGGTAAATTAGGGGTTCTTCCCCTATCCAATGTTCACTAAAGAGCATGAGGCATGTTGCATCAATTCTATATTTCACTAGAATATATATTTATGAATTGATGTTAGTATGACACACTTTAGGTGATTCCTGAAGTTGTGAAAAGATTTTTGTATGTCATGAATTATGAGTACATGTCAGGTATAATCCAATACTGGAACAAGTTTTTAGGAGTATAACTTTTTAACATTGTTGTCAAAGAGGGAGAGAATGAATTGATGACATTTATCCTTAAGGGAGATATTGATGAATTGACAGAATGAATTGTTATAGAAATAGAAGAATTATCCAAGAGGGAGATTCAGATAAGAAAGTGGAAACACAAATATCAACTCAGAGGGAGTACAATTATGTATTTGAGATTTGTCATCATTAATTGCTATAACACTGTTATAGTGCTTTCTATCAATGCCAAAGAGGGAGATTGTTGATCAACTGATGATATTTGATGGAGATGATGAAGACCGAGTGATACCGAGTATCATGATTGTAGACATGGTTAGATTAGTTGTTGTTTTGTCATTGATGTCAAGCAATTGATTAATAGATTTTTATTATGTTACCATACCTTAAGAGGAGAAGTTAAATGGGTGAAAAATACATATAAAAAAATGATGAATTAATGATGATATAGTAGTTTTCTAATATATATTTGATGTTATCAAATTGGTACAATTGACTGATCAAGTCAAAAACTGCAAACAGTTAAATTATGACTAAAAGAGTTACTTTATAGAGATAGACAAAGTCATTCGGTATAATGTTATATGATTCGATCATAGTTATCTAACACCGAGTGAAAGACAAGCACCAAGCACTGCAGATAAGTTGGACATGGAGCAGTGAATGAAGTCAGTTACCGAGTCACAAAGCAAGTTTTACTGAGTATAGTATATTGATTGTAAATGATGATAAGATCGAATTTAATGCGAAGCGATGATGAGCTGGATGAGGAAATGAATTAAATAAATATTTTTATAAGATCTATGAATTCCCACAAAGGTTACATTTTTATTGTGGGTTATAATTCCCACAAAGGTTTTTCTCAAATTGGGTTTCCTCATTAAATCTGGTGTCAACATAGTAAAATCTGGTGTTAACCGAGTTAAATTTGGAGTTTTATGAGTTAATATGATGTTGTTATGTTTGAATGATTAATTTACATAAAGGAGATGTATTGTTGTTTGAGTTATTAAGTTATTTGGTGAATTGGTTGTTTATTGTATTCAGTATTACCGAGTGAATCAGAGAGTTCATTTTTAAGTGTTTAAGTTTTGATTTGTCTGATTCACCCCCCTCTCAGTGGACCAACATGATCTTCTACAGATCCATCCCTTGTCCTAAGTTCTGATAGGGATTTTCTTCCTCTCTTTTTGTTGCACTTGGCACAATCCAAGGTTTCCTTACTTAACTCAGTTTGTGCAATTCCTAATGAAGCTTATATTGGTTCCACCTCCCTACCTTCTAACTCCACCATCATCTCTTCCTCCCTATTCTGATTCATTTCCTCTTCCTCAAGTTCTAAAATTCTTGCCTCTAAAAACTGCTTTTGTAGAGCCTCTTCCTCTTCTCCTAATAGTTCTTCTGCAAACCCTTCTAACATATCACTCAATAATTCATTTCATAGGTAGTCAAGTTCCATGTCAATATTATTATGTGTAGCTTCATCTCCAATTCTTTCATTTTATTGCCTTGTTTTCCCTACTCTTTAACTGTTTTCACATTATAATTGGATTTATGTTCATTAAGTAGTGCTTTTGACTCAACATAGGTTTTTGTGTCCTTGTTTTCTACTTTCCCCCTCCTCAATGAATATAATTTTAGGTTCCACATATTCATCTGATTCCATGTGGGTTATGACTGATATATTATCCTTGTTTCCAGGTTCCTTCTCCAAGTTCTTAAGGCTGGGGCTATTGGTTATACACTGCTTAATAGTTTCAGAGATTTTTTCTGTGTTTACTAGGCCACAATTAGAATTATCTACTTTTGTATTACTACCATTATCTACTGATTTTGAATTATTATCACGTTTTGCAACTATTATCAAATTGTAGATGATATCAATTTTATTGATTTTATCATATTTTTCTTCAACAACAAATCCTCACGTCCCTTTTATGAACCGTACACTAATACCCTCAATAATTTTGAGAGGGGTCATTTTGTTATCCCTATTTTGAGGAATATCAAACAATCAATACACAATATTATTAGATATAGCTCCTTTATAAATTTTAGATCTTATATGATAAATTTCACTTTAGGTAATTAATTTCAAAGTTTTTAGTTGAGTTAGGTTGTTGTCTACATCCACTAGCATTTTGACATTAGAGAAGTATAAGAAATTTTCTTACATTCCAATAAAACCCCCCAATTCATCTCCTAACCTCATTAATATCCCGGTATGCATTAATTCAATCAGTAAATTGATTAATCTAACCCATTTTGATATTTTTTGAATTTATGTTGATTAGGAACAAATTTAGGCTTCCATTCTATAAATTTGAAGTTGTAACCCTTCTGAAAAAGTTGTTTCCCAAATAACAATTCCTTTTTAAGAATTTCTTTTTTGCCATCAATAAACAATTTTTTTGGGGAGGATGAAGATACTTACCCGGTCCCCAAATGCTTGCTCCCACCAGCTTTCAATGTTCTCAATAGGTTTCCCATGACCGCACCAATTTTTAAAAAATGTCATTCTTTTGAAAGTGGTCTCTCAAACCCTTGGTGAATATGTCTTTAATTACCACTACACTAGATTCCTTATCGCAAACCACAGATTTAGGGTTTACAAATGTTGTATTATCTTGCAAAAATTATGTTGGGGCTCTAATGTTCCTATTGTATTGTCGAGCTTGGTGTTCAACATGTTGGGTTTGCATCCGCTATAATTTCCATGAACTTTGGAAATAGGGAACCTATGGCAGGAGATGTTAATTTGAGCTTAACTTACAGCGGCAGGTTTTATAAATATGTTATGATTCACATGGATTGAAGCTGGTATCCACTTGCGAGTGTGGAGGGGGAGCTCTATCCCCATAGTATCTCTCTAAATTTCATGACATGATCATATTCGCACTTCAGATTTCTAATTACAATTAAATTTGAATGATCAGTTTTGTTTTAAATATGAAATTATATATTTTGAATTGAATTTAGAGTATAAATCTTTATTTTCATATATTGAAGAATTTGAATGATTATTTTGATGTCTTAAAATTTTTTTTTTTAAGTTTGAGAGTTTTCCATCATTATTTTCATTGTTTAAACCAATTATATTAGATTTATATAAATTCCAATAAATGTTAAGGAACAAACTAAAAACTTGAACATTGAAGAGGCATGATCTTAATATTGTGGAGAAAAACATAATAAATAAGACAACTCGTGAAAGTAAAAAATTAAACCACGTAGATGAAGAATAAGTGTGTGTGTGTGTGTGTGTGTGTGTGTGTGTGTGTGTGTGTGTGTGTTTTGTGGCTGCTTGCATGTGAGTGAAATTTCACATGAACATTTTGTGTGCTATATGTTTGAACTAAATTTGACATATGTCTTTAGCATGGACACTATGTGTTTTGTTTACGCAAATAAAAAATTGAACTTCATTAATAAGAATAAATGTGTGTCTGTTTCACTACTTATGTTTGTGTGAACAAACTTTCACGTGAACATTTTGTGTGGTTTATGTTTGAACTAAATTTGACATACTTCAACATTGACACTATGTGGTATGTTCAAGTGAATAAAAAATTGAACTGCATCAATAAGAATAAATGTGTGTGTGTGTTGCTACTTGTGTGTGCGCATTTGTGGTTGTTTGTGTGTGTGTGAACAAACTTTCACATGAACATTTTGTGTGGTTTATGTTTGAACTAAACTTGACATACTTTTACATTGGCACTGTGTTATGTTTAAATAAACTTTAAAATTAAATTTTTGTGGACTGAATATATGTGTTTAAATTTTGTAATTCACTTTAGTTGTGTGTGTGTGTGTGTGTGTGTGTGTGTGTGTGCACGTATGTGCGTGCACATGTGGGTTGTGCACGTGGTTGCTTGTGTGTGTGAACTAACTTTCACATGAACACTTTATGCGATTTGCATTGAATTAAATTTGACATACTTTAGCATGAAGACTTAATGTGTTATGTTTAAATAATCTTTGAAACTTTGAAATTTAATTTATGCGGTGTATGTATGTGTTTAAATTATTTAATTCACTTTATTACTGTGTATGTGCGTGTGCGCGCACGCATAATCACCTTTATGTTTTTAAACTAATTTTGTATTTACTTTTTTGAATTTTGTGTGTAAAAAAAATATTCCCTTTGCGTAGCATGTGTGTGTATTCAATAAAAGTTTGACATTTTTTTTTGCTATGTATGTCTATAAATAAACTTAAAGGTTGGTAGTTTTCAAAGTAAGAGATAATGTGAGTGCATTATAATGTTATCAAATTTTTGTTAATAGAAAATAAATATATATTAAAACGTGTGAATGTTATTACTTTACATATAAACGTTGTACTTTTTTCTCAAAATAGATACTTTGACAAAAAAAAATGAAGTTATGAGGAATCATAATCATTGTTTAATTATTTTATCCCATTTTCTTGTTCTTTTGATGCAAAAGATTGAAATTACACATTCTAAATTGAATATATAGTATAAATCATTATTTTCACATTTTGAAGAATTTGAATGATTAGTTTTGTCTTAAATATGGAATTATTTTTTTGAATTGAATTTATAGTATGAATCATTATTTTCATATACTCAAGAATTTGAATGACTATTTTAACATCTTAAACTATTTTTTTTAAGTTTGAGAATTTTCTACCATTATTTTTATTGTTTAAACCAATTATATTAGATTTATATAAAATTCAATATGTGCTAAGGAAATAACTAAAAACATAAACATTGAAGGGGCATAAACATATTATTGTGGAGAAAAACAAAATAAATAAGACATTCATGAAAATTAAAAGATTGAAAGTTACATAGATGAAGATAATCTATCTTTGCCAATTCAATCAAATCATGAATAATCTATTCAATATATGAAAGGGACGTATTAAATTTTGAAAACAAAGGCAATGAATGCAAAAAATTCATGCAATTAAAAAAAGAAACCCTTAAGTTGAATGTATGACATCGTTATCATCAAGTCATGCCCAAACATTTTTGTTAAGAAAATTGAACTATTTTTTAAAAATTAATTATTAAATCTCCTCATTTGGCTTCTACTAACATGAAGTCTAACAAGCACAACCAATGAGGTCATACCCATCATGTCAACCTAGCCTTAGTTACACTAATTCCCTTTGGTCTATGTTAGATCCTA
>MU222086.1:354755-377563 GCA_018584345.1 Thuja plicata | reverse complement strand
AGCTCAAAGTGCAGAAGGTTTCAAAACCTTGTTTCTGTTATTCTACTCTATGCTGGGTCAGTGTTAGGGATAAATAGAGTGAACCCTCAGAGAGGTATTTTGTATCAGCAAGAAAAGGGAACAACACTAGGTAGGGTTATTTATAGTGAGCATGACTTTTTTCTCAATCCTCATCCTCAGAAGAGGCTTTGTAATGAGGTTGGCCTTTCCAGAGACCTTAAGGAGTCTGTTGAGATTCAGATTGGTGAAACCTTCTCTTTCTCAGAAGGTGCTTTACCTAACCTTCCCAACACTTGTTATCATTGTTAATCCATAGAGAATAAGATCAAGGACTGCCCTTTGGTAGTTCCTCATCCCAAAACTCCTTCTAAGGATTCTAGTTTGCCACTTGCTGAACCAGGAAAAAAAGAGGACACCAATAAATACAACTGGGTAATGGTCGGCCACAACAACAAGCAAGCCAAACCTACCACTTGGGCTTCCACTTCACAGCTACCACCCCTCCTTGAGAGACTTGCACTGCTTCTTCTATTGAAATTAATGCTCCCATTTCAAAACCTGGCCAATAGGGGATGGAGAAATTTGATTTTGCTACTAACCCTCCTTGGGTTCGCACACCTCAGGCAGCTTCTGTGATTTCCCTACCTCCCATTTTTTGTCGCTCTCGCAGCCCTGTTGGGTGTGCTAAAGTTGCGTTGGACGACATTTCAGAAAAATGCAAGAATATTTCTATAGGACTTCTTGGGAATGATTTCTCTCCAGCTTATTTGTCGAATGGTTTTGCTTCCCTTGGGGATGGTGATGGTATGGATGATATTTTTTCCTCATGAAGTACATATCATGGAATGTTAGGGGTCTGACAGACCTTCCCAGAAAGTATTCTGTCAGGGATGTGTGTCATCGTGTTAGTCATCTAGATGTGTTATGCCTCCAGGAAGTTAAATTACCAGTTTTTTTCTTGATGCTTCTTGCAAGGTTATTTGGCCTAAAAGCCTTGCCCTTTGTTCTCAGCATGAAGCTGGTTGAGGTGGAGTTGTTACTCTCCTTTCTCCTCGGTGGCATTCTTTTTAAATCAATCATGGTTCTGATCCCATGCAAAGATCTGTGTGGGTCACTTTCATTATTGAAAATCATTCTTTTGGCATAGTTAATGTTTATGCTCCCAATGATGTTGTTGAGAGATCTCACCTTTGGCATTGGTTTGTTGATTCTCTGTCACCTGCAACTTGGCTTTTTTGTGGTGACTTTAATATGGTTGAAGTGGCTTCTGACAAAGATGACATTTTTCCTTTTTGTTGGATAGCTGGTGAACGGGAAGCCTGGTATTACATGCATAATAAATTGGGCCTTTTTTATCCCAACATAGGTCATCGCCGATCTGATGGATTTTGGCACACGTGGTCTAATTCTAGAGCCTCTTCTGAAAAAATTCATAAATGGCTCGATCATGCCATGATTTTGGCTCAATATTTTTTCTCCTTTTCCAAAAAACAAGCCTTGTTGGTTACTCCTCTTGTTGATGTGACCTTGTCAGATCATTTCCCCATTCAATTTAATATTTTTTGGAAGACAGCTAAGTCTCGACCTCCCACTACTCAGTTCTTTTTTAATACTTTAGTTCTTAACCATGATTCCATGGTGACCCACATTCATCAGGTTTATAACCTTGAGCCTCGACCATCACAATCATCTATCTGGATTCAATGGTGGAACGATGCCATCCGGCGTACGGCATGCCTTCTACACATTTATGGTAGACAGCTTGCCATCTACCACCGTAGATCCTATGATGTCAACACCAAAGATATTTGTGCTTCCACGGAGGCCTTATCCCTTGACCCTTTCAATCAGGGCTTGCAACTTCACCTTGCCTAGTTGCATCACCAGAATCAAGTTGCAGACAATTATGCTACCCGAGGCACTCAGATCAAGGCTCGATTACACTGGTTAAAGGTTAGAGATTAAGCCTCTAAATAATTTTTTTCTTCTCTCCATGCCTGTCACACTAATGTGGGCATAAACAAGATTAAAGAAGGTCAATCCCTTCTCACAAAGCTTCCTGATATTCTACAGGTCTTTGTTCGTCATTACAAACAAGTTTTTTCCACTCAGGGATCTTCTCTGGCCAACAAACAAGCTATTGATGCTTGCATTATTGTTGTGCCTCAATGTGTTTCTCCTACTCAGCGAGCTTTTTGTGATCAGCTCCTTACCTTGCAGGATCTTTGTGAAGCTGTCTTCACTATGGTTGATGATAAAGCCCCAGGTTGTGATGGCTTTCCCTGTGAATTTTATAAAACACTCTGGGGTGCCATTGGTCTTGATTTACATCAGGTGTACCTTGAAGCTTATCACTCCCAGTCTCTAGGGGCATTATAAACAAAGGCAACATTAAATTCATTCCCAAGTCTGGGGATCCTAAGGATATTTGCAACTGGTAGCCTATTACCTTGCTCAATATCTCATATAAGATCATTGCCAAGGCTTTGGCTCTCAAGATCTGGCACATCCTACCTCAAATTGTTCGGCCAGTTTAAATTGGCTTTATCAAATTAAGATTTATTCTTGATAATATCATAGCAGTTTGGTAAGGTATGGAATGGGCTCGTAAGTCTCAACAGAAAACCCTTTTTCTTAAAATTGATTTTACTAAAGCTTATGACTGCATTGAATGGCCTTTTATTATTTCTATGCTTCACGCTCTTGGTTTTGGCCCCAAATTTCTTCAATCTATGCAGATTCTTTTTCGGGATGCCTCTACTTGCATCACCATTAATGGAAGACAATCTTCTACCTTTGGGATCTTCAGATCCATCCGGCAAGGTTGTCCTTTAGCTCCTACCTTATATGTTCTAGCAGCTGAAGGCTTTGGCTATTTTCTTGCTCATTCCATTTCTCTGGGCCAAGTTCCTAGGATTACTTTGCCTGATTATACCCGACAATTGGTCAATGGCTATTTTGTCAATGATTCTTTTCTCACTCTTGCAGAGGATGAAGATAACATCAAAGCATCCTTGCAATGTTTAAACACCTTTTGCCTGGCCTCTGGTTCAGCCATCTAGTGGCATAAAACCATGTGTTACATACAGTCTTCCCTTCCCAATCCGCCCTAGTTTTCTCAGTTTGGATGGTCCAGTATTCAACATGGGGAAATTTTTCATTTCCTTGGCATTCCTTTTGCCTTTCAATCCTCTTCTACTGAATTATGGAATGTTGTATTAGCTAAAATTGAAAAACAAATTACCTATTGGATTACCAAGCCGCTCTCTGTCACTGGGAAGTTTTAGATCTTCTCCAAGGTCTTGGATGCTACGCATGTTTACTACTCTTCTTGTTGGGCTCCTTCAAAAGCCTCTTACAAGAAGCTTAAGAAATTGCTAAGGGATTTTTTTTGGGCCTCTGGCACTAATCAACATGGCTAACACATAGTTGCCTGGGATTTTTGTTGTCTTCCCAAGGCCTCTGGTGGGCTTGGCCTACTCGACACCCAGAAACAAGGCTTAGCCCTTTGTGCAAAATGGGTTGTGCGGTGTCTCACAGGCAATGAAGCCTGGAAAATTCTACTCCGACATTGCATTTCTTCTAGGTACCCGCTTCATAAGCCAGCTTGGAAGGGGATTGGGTTTCAAACCCTTCTAGTTATGAAGCACCCTATTCAAATCCAAGCTAATTTTGTTGCCCAAAGTATTTGGAGAGCCTGGGAAGCTGTCAAGCCTTAGCTTTGTTGGGTTGGCAATGGCTTCTATGATGGGATTTCTTTCAATCAGCAGAACATTTGGTGGTCCCCTCTTTTTTCTCAACAAGGGCTTCCTCTAGCCAAAATCTAGGGGATTAGTGCTTTTTGTTTTCACAAACATGGCATTCAAACGCCCAAGGATTTGTTTTCCAGAGCCACCATGAGTCTCCGCTCTTGGGATGATCTACGGGTTCAGTTTCGGCTCACTCATCCAGATCGCCAGACTTTTAACTTGCTTGTCTCTGTTATTCCGCCACATCTCCTGCATAAACTTAGAATTCAGCCAGTTAAACCATGGTGGAAAGAATGGAAATGGTATCCTGACACGCCATTTACCAACTACAAACCCAATCTTAGGTACTCTTGGCCAATGCCTCATTTTCCTATGATAGATTCTCTCAGTCATCGTTGGAATCTTTCTTCTTCTCAAAAAACCTAGAGCTGGTGTTTCCACACTATCTGGGATGCTATTACTGCACCCAGAATTGCTCATTTTTCTTGGTGTCTACTTTATCAGGGTTTTCCTTTGGGAGCTTGACTCAGACACCTAGGTGTGCCTGATCCCAAATGCCCATTTTGTAGGCACTCTAAAACCATTGTGCATATTTTTTAGTTCTGTCGAAGAGCCCATAATTATTGGAAATGGATTTATAGTTTTTTTATGCCATTCCAACTATAGCCCTTCTCTTGGCATATGGATCTCCCTGGTGATTCTCTTAGAATGCCTCCCCAATATACCCAGATTTGCAATGCTTTTAGGCTAGAGATTTTTTTTTCTCTATGGAAAGATCGTAATGTTGTTATTTTTACTCGCAACTTTCTAGATATCAATGTTTCTCTTTATGCTAAGGCATCTTTATGTAATAATGTCATGATGCAGATTCAAGTACAAGCTGACAAGGTGGCCCTTGAGGTTGCCCACTTGCAGGAGCTACTTCAGCATTGGGATAGTGCCCCGTGTACTATGGATCGAGTGTAGTCAAATTCCCTCTCAGCTGACTACATGACACCCCGGGGACAATGTCATAGCCAGAGTTCCTCGGCCAGGCACTCCAGAACGTCACGCACTTGGCACCGCCACTCTGTCTCTCCTCCTGCAAGGAGGACCTCGGCTTCTGGATGGCCTCCTCTGCTTGTTTCTACTATTTCTCAGCCGACAACCAATGTTCCTATATGGCCTCCTGCCACTTCTGACAAAATCCCCCACTTGGCTCTGGCTATCTCTCCCAGGTGGGAGGAAGGAGAAATGGAGAATGAAGAAAAAGACAGATGATGGGTGGTCGCTTCCCGACCAGACCCCTAGGCCCAATGTTTGGGGTAATCCCAATGATAAAGATCTACCTCCCTCTTCTGCTACTAATCTTGGAACTTGAGGGCTTCCTTTATATGTTTTTGTTATGAATAGTTGTTTGATTCTGGCATGATGTTGTGTGACTCTTTGCGGGGTGATTTTCTATCCCCCAGTCCTTTTTTGTGAATATTTTACTCTTTTGTTATATTAATGGAAAAGGCCTCTATTCATTAAAAAAAAAGGCTACCTTCATTGACAATTCCAAGTAAATTATAAGCACCCTATGAGATAATTTTCAACCCACAAGCTACTAATATGAAATTGTAACCTAAAAAACATATTTGAAGCTGTCAAATTTAACCATACTCTTCAGAGCTCAAATACAAGAGAAGGTATGCCATAACATATTTAACAAGAGAATTCAATATTCAAATTTATATTTAGCCGTTAGGATTCTTGTGGGGAGAAACCATTGATAAGTTTTTTGTCTCACGCTAAAATTTAAGAAGCTGGAGATTTTTGTCCCTTGTCGTAAAAAGGTGGAGGGAAGCACGGGAAATATAAGGCAATCTCACATGAAGACTATTATCTTTATAGACCATGACATATAAGCCAATAAAAAATTAATTCCACCTTGATCTTGTCATTTATTTATGATAAGGCTACGATGCCCTCTAATAGGGCTTATATGGTCCATATAGTTACATGATACAATTATTTGTATTATAATAAACTTTATAATATTAATAACAGGTATGAAAAAACAAACTTAATATAATTTAATAATAAGTAAAGGTTTATGTGTATTTTGTGAAATTAATGATAATTTTAAAATTAAGTTAGAGGAGATTGACAATAATGTGATAGATCATTAAATTTTCTATAAAAAAAATTAAATCTAATTTTTTTTTTAAATTATAAAATAATTTTTTGTTTGAAAAATATATCATTACCAGATATTAAAATATTTGATTTTTATTTATTTATTTTCACAAATTAAAGCTTCAAAATCAAAATTGTTTTTAATAACATAAATAAAATTTTGTTTTTACAGTAGCGTCAAGAAGCTACTAGTATAAAGCAAGCTGGAATGTACAAAACAAGTCATCTAGCAGTTGGTGCCTCAAAAACCTTAAAGAATTTAGAGTTAAAGCTACAAATATAAAGCTTATTTATTTTCAATACCACACATGCATAGATTTTTATGGTAATTCATCACCATTTTAATGATTTGTTAAAAATGAGGCAATTCAACTAATCTTCTAAAATATATTTTTCCTAAATAGGTATCATATATTTTCATTTGATTAGACAGACTGAAAACTATAACCCACATGGTTGGTTGTATGGTTGTAATACCCAATCTGAATGATTTTTGACATAAAATTTTAGGTGGGACATGGATGAAGGTTCACAACAGCTGGGAAATAGGTAGTGATGGTCTCATTTTTCCATATAAATGATGTTACCAAAATATATGAAAATGAATTAACTTTTATACTTAAATATTTTTATCTCGTATTGAAAATACAAAGCAAATTTTAGGTTTGTGTGCAGCTTACAAACACCAATAGAAAAATTTGGAATTCAATTTAACATTTGGTTGCCTCAGTACGCCATTCACCAATTTCTTCATTGTGTGACAAACTAAAGAACCAAAAACTGGGAATTCTCGTAAGCTCATAAATTTAAATTTAAGTGGACCTTGTTAAGTTTGTAAAGCTAATGTGAAATTCCACGTGGTTGCTAAAACTATGGAACTGTTTCATTAGTAAAGTTTTCCTTACAAATAACTATAAATTCTATAATACATATATTATAATTATATGTATAATACATTATTATAAAATTTTCCAGTATAAATATAATATTATAAACACATTATTACAATTTTTATTATAGATTTTATATTTTTATTTTCTTATTTCCTTATAGTCATCTCGTTAGGGTTTGATTTTCAATAAATTTTGATTTTGTGCGATTTCATTAGGGTTTAGTTTATATGGATTCTGGACAAATGGTAAGGCTACAAAATTTTCAATGTACCACACGTATTGAAAATACTATTTTTTTCTTCCCTCATAATTTGACACGGAGGTATTTACATGTCTTTACATTATTCACTTGACCATGCACGCTAACAACACATTGCTCTCCATGTTAAACATGCTCTTCTCCACATTTAGCAGGGATTATCTTGCCTCCCTATAAGTAATCTTGGTGAAAAATGTTATGACAAAGAGAAAAAACAAGTTGGGCTTGTAAGTTTGGGATATATTTTGTTCTCGTTTACAATTTTTTTTGTACCTTTACATTTAAAAAATTGGTGATACTAATGAATTCTTCTTTGTTTTTTTTCAAACACAGACACAACATTACAAGAGCATTTATCTACAAATAAGGTTTCATTAAGAAAATCTGACAAAGTTAAAAAAAATAGTTTTGCATTAACATTGGAAATCAACTCTGGGAAGTGCTTTGTATGTTCGACCACCTTGTTAAAAACCAGTTTATGGTTTTTAGCATTTTTTGTATACGTTCTTAGTATTTCAATTCAATTTCTTTAACCAGCCTAATATTCCATGGGTGTTAATAGAATAAAATAATTGCCCTTAGGTTCATCATCATCAGAGAAACTTCCCGTGAGTGCATAAAAAAAGATATTGGTTTTATAAATTCAAAGCCATTACTAGGGTTTAGTTTTTTTTACTGCCATTGAGTTTGTTATGATTTTTAGGGGAACTTTAAAATAACTTTTTGTACTCTTTTGGTAAACTTTACAGGTATAAAATTGTAGAAAATCAAACTCGCTATCAACTAAGAAGTTTTTGAAACAAAAATAATGTTAGTTTTCAATTTCATGATGGCAACAACATTAATTTTTTGGATCAATTGTAGATAATTTTAACACTCCACTATTTCAAAGTAATTGATCTAAGGGGCAGTGGTTCGCAATAAATTTTCATTGAGAAAAATAAGACAAACCTCTCTATCCTTAACCGGTTCAAAATCATCATACAACTCTGCATCAACCCACTCTGGAGATGAAATTTGCAAGCTTCCATGTCCTCTAGGATTGGTCATCACACATTTCTTTCTTTTTCATAGATTATAAAGAGAACAATGATATGTTAAAAATATCTAGAGTGGTCAACAAATAAAAGTGCAAAGGTGATAGAAATTTCAAAAGTTCAAGATGCAAAAATTACATCAGATAATCTACGATTTACAAACTGAAGCATTGGTAGGAATTTAATTAATTGTTTGTAGATTGTACTTATTATTTTCAAGCTTATTGCAATGTAACTGGTTGATAATGGATGGAAATGTTTGAATTCCATGTGGAAGGGAACAACACAAACCATCACCAACTTCAGTAGAATTCTTTTATGTTTGGCTATATCATTTACAAGTCTTTTGTAAAGATATTCCCATGAATGGAATTCTATTATTCGTAGCTAGCAAATCCATTACCATCCAAAGATCCTCCCTTGAGCGGCTTGGGTCTCTGAATGTTTATGTTCTTGTTACTCTTGTGAGTACTGATCAAAATGCATAGATGAACCAACAGTATAAGAACTTGTATATCCATGATTAATTTTATCCTAAACCATATTATGTTGTCTTTTACCCCTAATAGAATCCTTAATTGGAGAATTCATTTTTTCCTTACTATGTTGAGTAGTTTATTTATTTGCAGTTTGAAATTTGAATTATTATTAGGTTGAACAAACTGCAATAAGAAAACACATCAATCACCAGGAATATTGTTCAATACTTCTTTAATAGGCTTTGGCATTCCTAGTGCTCTGGTACTTCCACATCTCCCTTTGGTTTGACTTTAGTCGAAGACTTTGGAATTCCTTCATCCCAGCCAGTACATTTATTTTCTTTGAATATTTTGGCATGTCCTCACTATCCTCCACAAACATATTCATTGAATGCTTGAGTGTTTGTTCATCTTTTTTGCAATTATTGAAAACCCTATACTAAGTAAATATAAACGTCCTAAACATTCAACACTATAACTATATACATGTTGAATACCACTTCCATGATTGCGCTAATTCTAATTGAAACCATCGTTTATCTACTATGTCTTTGGAGGAAATTATAAAGGGGTTCATGTAAGAGACAAATCACCATGGAATGGGACCACTACTATGCATGGATCTATAGATAAACCACCAATCAAATAATCGATAAGTTAAAATTTAGCGCATTTTATTTGCATGGATGCTATTGAAAATGATGTAGCAAAATACACATTTTCTCTCCTGGCATCACACGACATCAAAATTTCCTTGCAGCAACATTAATATTTTCTAACACGTTCGTTTAAAAAAAATTAAAACTTAATGGGTTTTCAGATTGTTTCCACGGGTTGTCAATTGAAACATCTTTTAAATTCAACTGTGCTTAATCCACTTTAATACTACGAACATAATGTGCAAGGGTGTAGGAATTAGATTTTTCTTCCTAATAGCAAAAAAATTCCACCTTTGGCACTAATTTCAAAAGATAAAATTTATTATTTGTTGTGCATGCTGTGTAAAATGAATGTGCAGAATATAAGCCAATTTCTTTCTTTCTCATTGATTTTCAATCCAAATAAGTTTTATTTGCGATTATCCACCTATTGGGAGAAATAGATTTGCCAAAATAGTAAATTTGTAATACATATTTTAAGGTTGTTGTCTTTAGTATCTTTTGTGTGAAATTTAGAATGAATATTTATCCTCTGGAATTCACAGTTCCCTCATCTGGCTCTAAACCAAAGCTTCCATCCTTAACAATCACTCCAAATTAATACAACCCTAATCCATGATTAATCTTTATGTACAACATGGTTGAATTCCCACTCTTACACATGCTTTCTTTAATTTCCTCCTCCATCATATGCATTCCCAAAAAGCATGTGGGAATCCATAAAAATGCAAGTGTGATGAACTATAACTGATTGAATGCTCGAAGATGATAAGTTGATGATCACCAAGATGCAAAAGTGAATGCAAGACATTAAATCATTTAATGTATTTTATTGTCATTGATGTCAAATTGATATGGTATGATTATTTAAACACATATTATTATAACCTTGAATATCTGAAGAGACAAAGTTTATGTTGTCGATAAAATATAAAAATTCAGTATACATCGAGTGACAGTGAACAATGAGCAATTCACAGTGTATACCGAGCACTAGAGTAATCAAGCAAGTGTTATCAAGCAAGAGCTAATTAACAAGCATAGCTGAAGTTGTTACCGAGCATAACTGGAGTTGTTGACCAAGAAGAACTGAAGTTAAAGAATGACAAAATTGCTTAGCTGGCAAAGCTATATTTAGGGATTGACTGATTGATTGCTTTATTTTCAACGATCAGTTAAACTAAATCATGAAAGAAGATTTAAAGAATATTTTATTCACATTTATCAAGGAGATATTTGAGGAATAAAACTAAAGGAGAGCTTTACGTGATAAATCAAAGCATGGCGAGTTTTACGAATCAAGAAGTGATCTATGACAAAAACAAGGAGATTGAGTGGCTAATCATGTCTATATAAAGAGGTAAGGAATTAATTATGAAAGGGAGGAATGCTGAATATATTCTAGTAAAGATTGAATTCTTCATGCAGATCTGATCATACAGGTTACAGAACAGAGCCAAGGAATTCTGCAGACACCGAACAACAGAGGATAGAGCATTCACCAAGCAGAAGAAAGAAAGAGAGAAAAGGGACTAAAGTGTACATTGATCAGAGAGGGATTATTGGACTAACAATAGATCTGAATATTTACAAGTTAAATTTGTATTTTGAATAGATCATTTACTGTATGAGTTTAACCATTGATTCAGAAAATCTCTTAACCGAGTATCAAAAGGTTTTCTTGTTGACAACATAGTGAGTGCTAGGTCAAAAGACAAACTATTGGTTTTAAATCCTCTAACAAGGTTGCACTTAACAGTGTGTATTTTAACCTTTAACAGGGTTGGCTCTTCACTGAGCTCACTTCAGAAGAGTGAAAATATTTTGGGATACCGGTCCAAGGTGGTTTTTCCCATATTGGGTTTCCACGTTAAAAATCTATGTGCCAAATGTGTATATGTTCCATTGCATTGATATTTTTCTTTACACATTATTGAAACTGGATTGGTCGGTTAACACAAAGGTTATTTACTTCTATTGAGTAAAGTCTAGAAAAGATAAACTGTATATCTCACCGAGCAGTTTACTTTTGTTGAAATTTATTTATGGCATACATCTTTATGGACTGAAAGATAATTGAGGATATTATATTTGAGATATAAGTTTTTGGTTGGATTTTTGGAATTATTTTAAGGCCATTGATTCACCCCCCCCCNTTCCCCCCCCCCCCCCCCCCCCTCTCAGTTATTCTAACAACTGGTATCAGAGCATTGGTGCTTGGAAGAAAATTTTAAAGGGACTTAAGCTAAAGATCACACAATGAGTAAAAGGGATGTGCCTGAGTTGAACAAGGACAACTTTGCATCATGGAAAAGTGGGATAAGACTTCATCTATCAGGTATTGGAAATGATGTCACACAACACTTGGATACTAAATATGTTTCACCTACTAGACCTCTGACTGTTGATCAATTGAGAGAAAAACATGAACATAATTCTATGATGATAGAACTTGCTTCTTCACTAACTGATGTTGAATTTGAAGATGTGAAATCATGCACCTTTGTAAAGAAAATGTGGGACAAACTCAAGCTAGTACATGGAGGAGACACCAATGTGCTCAGAGCTAAATCTGAAAGCCTAAGAGGAAAGTTTGATGACCTGAGAATGAAAGAAGGAGAGAACATCACTCAGTACAGTAGCAGAATCAAAGAAGTTGTTAATGCTATCCATGGAATAGGAGGAGTACTTGAGGATGAAACAATTGTAAGTAAAATTCTGAGAACATTACTACCTGTTTATGCTATTAGAGTATCTGCAATTCAAGAAATGAGAGCAGTAGGAAATAACAATGTTACTCTTGATAGTTTGATTGGTAGACTTATTTCATTTGAGATGAACAACTATGACAACAGTGTCTTACCTACTATTGAGTCTGCATTCAAGTCTTCTCTGAAAATAAGCAAATCTAGTAACACACATACTATGAGAAATGATAGTGACAGTGATAGTGATGAACAAGATCTTGATGAAATTGAAGCACTAATGGATAGTATATTACATAGAGGTAAAGGAATATATAAAGGTAAATTACCATTGGTCTATTTTAATTGCAAAGAAATCGGACATTTTGCTGCTAGATGCCCTAACAAGAGAAAGGATGAAAGAAACAATGAAAGATCTTATGAAAAGAAGTATGATAGAAGTGATGGCCGAGACTATAGAAGCAACCGACACTCTGATAGAAGAGATAACCGAGATTACAAGGACAAAGGCAAGAAGGCTTGTTACCTAGTTGAGAACAAAGCTGAAAATTTTTGGTACTGATTCTGATGAAGATATTGAGGTAGTATTTGTTGCTATGAAGGATGATTCGAATGAAGAAGAAAGGTATGTTGAACCATCACTCATATCTAAAGTTATAAAAAATGATGTATGGATTATTGATAGTGGTTGTACTCATCACATGACTGGAGATAAAGAAAATTTTGAAACTTTTGAATATTATAATGGCGGATCAGTTAGGATGGGTAATGACTCACCTTGCCCAGTTGAAGGAAAAGGTACCATCATGTTGAATAATATGATCATATGTGAAAATGCATATTGGGTGAAAGGACTTAACTATAATCTGTTGAGTGTTTCACAATTGAACAACACAGGACACCGAGCTGCATTTGAGAACAAAAAGGCAATGATCTATAATGGAAAAGGAAAGTTGATCGGTACTGGTGAACAAATAAAAGGTAATATATTCTATCTTGGTGATATTGAGAACACTTGTTTATTGGCTAGAAATGAAGACGTTTGGTTATGGAATAAAAGGTTATGTCATGTAAACTTTGACAACATGGTTAAGATAAGTAAGAAAAGAAAAGTGAGAGGCTTACCGATCATTTCAAAGCCCGACCATGTTATGTGCAAGAATTGTCAAATAGGAAAAATGACAAAGTCTAGTTTCAAGAGAAAAACCTACACATCTAATGTTATTCTAGAGTTAGTCCATACTGACTTATGTGGACCAATGAGAACAAAGAGCTATTATGGTGATAGATAATTTATTCTATTTGTTGATGACTATTTTAGGATGACTGTCATGTTCTTACAATAAAAATCTAAAGAATTTAAGATGTTCAAATGGTATAAGGATAAATTTGGAAAATAAAGTGGAAAAGAACTGAAATGTTTAAGATTAGATAGAGGAGGATAATTTATTTCTGATGAATTCACTAACTTTTGTAATGAGCATGGGATTACAAGACAGGTTTTTGCACCGAGAACACCACAGCAAAATAGGATTGTTGAAAGGAGGAATAGATAAATTGTTGCTTGTGCCAGAACACTAATGATTGAAAAAGGCATCACACAAACATTCTGGAGAGAAGCTGTAAGTACTGCTATCTATACATTGAACCGATTTCAATTGAAGAATGATACAAATAAGACACCTTATGAGCTATGGTATGGATACACACCAAATGCGAGTTACTTTAGAATTTTTTAAAGTCAATGTTATATAGTGAAAGATGATAGAAATGGAAAACTTGACTCTAAAAGTGATGAAGGAATATTTGTAGGATATTCTACTAAAAGCAAAGCTTATAAATGTCTGAACAAATCCTCTAAAAAAATCATTGAAAGTGCAAATGTTAAAGTGGATGAATTTGCTAAGAAAAATGATGAGGAAAGCAGAAAGGAACCTGAAGATTACAATAGATTTGTCTACATTGAAGAACTTGACACCTTGCCCGAGCGACAAAACAATGCAGTCGAGCAACAGGCTGCACACATCGAGAATCAGGAAAATGCTCACAATGTTGAACCGAGTGCTGAGGATCAAGATGAGAATCAAAATGAATAACATAGATCTAAACATATGCTTGCTAAATATGTCAGAAGACACCATCCATAGGACTAGATCATTGGGTACAAAAAAGCAGGAATGAGAACAAGAAGTGAGTCTCTTAACAATAGATGTTTAATTTATAATTTTGAGCCTAAATCTATTAATGTTGCACTTGCGAATCAAGAATGGGTTAGTGCAATGAATGATGAGATTGAACAGATTGAGAAGAATTAAACATGGACATTAGTACCTAGACCAAGTGACAAAAATGTCATTGGCACCAAATGGATTTTCAGAAACAAACTTAATGAGAATGGAGAAGTCACAAGGAACAAAACAAGACTGGTATGCAAAGGGTATGCACAAGAAGAAGGCATTGACTATGGAGAAACCTTTGCACCCGTTGCTAGAATAGAAGGAGTAAGAATTCTACTTTCTTATGTTTCTTTTAAAAGGATTCAAAGTATACCAAATGGATGTTAAACCTGCATTTCTGACTGGAATACTAGAAGAGGAGGTATACATTGAACAACCTGAAGGGTTTGTTGATCCTAACAAGAGGAACATAGTTTGTAAACTAAATAAAGCCTTGTATGGATTGAAACAAGCACCGAGAGCATGGTATGAAAGATTCACTCTTATCTCATTAGTATTGGATTTATTATCTAACAAGTGACAACTGTAATCTATATTTGAAACGAGATATTGATGATAAGACTTTGATTGCTGAAATATTTGTTGATGATATCATATTTGGATGTAATGATATGCTATGCAAGTCATTTGCTGATGAAATGAGCAAATAATTTGAAATATCAATGTTTGGAGAGATCAAATTTTTTCTTGGTCTACAGATTCTACAACAGGATGAAGGCATCTACATCACACAATCCAAATACATTAAAGAAGTTCTTAAGATATTCAAGATGGAGGACTCCAAACTAGTTGGAACACCTATGGAAACCAGATGCAAATTGACAAAATAAGACAAGACAACCGAGGTAAATCAGACCTTATATAGATCTATGATTGGCAAACTTTTGTATGTTGTACACACTAGACCTGATATAGCACATGCAGTTGGTATAGTTGCAAGATTCTCTGCTAATCCTAAGGAATCACACATGACTGTTGTTAAAAGAATTTTGAGATATCTGAAGAATACTGAAGACTATGGTTTGTGGTACAATAAATAAGGAAAATTTGAGCTACAAGTTTACACTGATGCTGATTGGGTTGGAAACATAGATGATAGAAAGAGAACAATAGGATGAGCATTCTTTATGGGTGACCGACTTGTCACATGGATAAGTAAAAAGCAAGGATGCATATCTCAATCAACTGCAGAAGCAAAATATGTAGTTGTTGGTACAAATTTATCTAACATTGTATGGATCAAGAAATTACTAAAAGGAATGAATGAGGAAATTCTTGACCCAGTAATTATCTATTGTGATAATACAAGTGTTATAAACATTTCAAAGAACCCTGTGATGCATGCTAAGACAAAGCACATAGTTATTAAGTATCATTACTTGAGGGAACAAGTACAAGAAAAATAGGTGATACTGGAATATGTACAATCCAAAGAACAACTAGCAGACATATTCACAAAATCATTGCCAAAAGATACATTTGAATACCTGAGGAATAAACTAGGGGTTCAACCCTTGTCTACTGGTCACTAAGCTGACTTAGAGGCTGCATCAAGCTACACATTAACAAAAGATTATTCATGTTGATGCAAGCTGAGATATGGAATGCAATGACCTATCAGTCCTTAAAGGGAGAAAAACAATTGTTGGCTACTACAGAGTTGTAAATTTTTTCTTTGCATTGTTTTCAAAGGGAGAGGAAGATTCAATGAAATATTCATTAGAGAAAGAAGAGCTTCTCCAACACAAAGGGAGAGAAGAATATCAAAGAGAGAGAATATCTAAAAGTTACTGAAAATAAAATAAGCATCCATCAAAGGGAGAGAATTGGAGAAAGTTAACAATGTATATCTATTCTAAAAATGGAGAAGAGATTCTACTAGAAAGGGAGAGACAAAATTAGAAGATAGAATCGCTACACCTATCCATTGAAGGGAATGAAGAAAGGGTGAGCACACAATGGAATCAAATTTGAGCTAGAAGAGCTTACCGAGATTCAGATATTTGAATTGGTTATAGAACAATAATTTTCGTATGTTATGCCATATTTTATACTGCATATTTCATAGTATGTTGCCATCAATGCCAAAGGGAGAGATTGATGAACTATAAATGATTGAATACTTGAAGATGAGAATTTGATGATCACCGAGATGCAAAAGTGAATGCAAGACATTAAATCAGTTAATGTATTGTATTGTCATTGATGTCAACTTGATATGGTATGTTTATTCAAGCATATATTATCATAACCTTGAAGATCTGAAGAGACAAAGTTTATGTTGTCAGTAAAATATAAAAAGTCAGTATACACCGAGTGACAATGAACACTGAGCAGTTCACAGTGTATATCGAGCACTGCAGTAACCAAGCAAGTATTACCGAGCAAGAGCTAATTACCAAGCATAACTAAAGTTGTTACTGAGCATAACTAGAGTTGTTGACCGAGCAGAACTGAAGTTAAAGAATGACAAAATTGCTTGGATGGCAAAGCTATATTTAGGGATTGATTGAATGATTGATTTAAATTTTCAACGATCAATTAAAATAAAGCATGAAAGAAGATTTAAAGCACATTTTGTTCACAGTTATCAAGGAGAGATTTGAGGAATAAAACTAAAGGAGATATTTACAGGATAAAGAAAAGAATGGTTAGTTTTATGGATCAAGAAGTGATCTGTGACAAAAACAAGGAGATTGAGCATCTAATCATGTCTATATAAAGAGACAAGGAATTAATTATGAAAGGGAGGAATGTTGAATATATTTTGGTGAAGATTGAATTCTTCATGCAAATCTGATCATACAGGTTGAAGAACAGAGCCAAGAAATTCTGTAGACACTAAGCAACAGAGGATAGAGCATTCACCGAGCAGAAGAAAGAAAGAGAGTAGAGGAATTGAAGTGTACATTGATCAGAGAGGTATTATTGGACTAATAATAGATCTGAATATTTCCAAGTTAAAATTGTATTTTGAACAGATCATTTATTGTATCAGTTTAACCATTGATTTAGAAAATCTCTTAAGCGAGTGGGATTTAACAGTCCTTATTGTATTGAGATACTCAAGAGTATCAAAAGGTTTTCTTGTTGACAACATAGTGAGTGCTAGGTCAAAAGACAAAATGTTGGTTTTAAATCCTCTAACAAGGTCGCACTTAACAGTGTGTATTGTAACCTTTAACAGGGTTGGCTCTTCACCGAGCTCACTTCAGAAGAGTGAAAATATTTTGGGTTACCGGTCCTAGGTAGTTTTTCCCATATTGGGTTTCCACGTCCAAAATCTATGTCAAATGTGTAAATGTTTCAAATTGCATCGATATTTTGCTTTACACATTGTTGAAACTGGATTGGTCAGTTAGCACTAAGTTTATTTACTGATATTCGGTAAAGTCTAGAAAAGATAAACAATATAACTCACCGAGCAGTTTACATTTGTTGAAAGTTATTTATGGCATACATCTTGATGGACTGAAAGATAACTGAGAATATTATATTTGAGATATAAGTTTTTGGTTGGATTTTTGGAATTATTTTAAGGCCACTGATTCACCCCCCCTCCCCCCTCTCAGTTATTCTAACAAAGTGAAGATTGAGAATTCCCCAATTTGCAAGTGATATTCCCCATTACATGCATATATATCCACTTCCTAAAAACACCCAACATCAGTCTATGTTGTAGTGATTTGTGCATTGCGTATTTTTTCCTCACTTCTCAACGCAATTATGTAAGATATTTTCTTTTTTGGTTTGTTTGATGAGTAGTTAAACTAAGAAAACAATAATAATCTACTTTCTTTGTATTAAAGCTTAATTTTATGGTATACTATTGTCAGCCACCAAAATTTCCAAATGTTTTTTCTCCTTGTTGTTAGGATAATTATTTTTCGTTATCGCACTTATGGAACCTGATTGCAACTATCCAAAATGTAATGTTGTTCATCATTTACCTCAATTATAATTTATATTGCATGGGTTGAATTTTCTTCTTTCCAAAGGGATTTGAGGGTAAACCACCAGCCAATTGCAATATATGGACACAAGCATGACTTGTAAATGGAGCTCTTGGTGAACTTATTGACATTGTTTACAATCCAGGCTCAAAACCACCTGAAATTCCTACATATGTGATAGCATGGTTTGAAACCTATAGCATGCCACCATGGAATGAAGATGACCCAAAATCTATACCGATAGTACCTATATCCCTTGGTAACTGTAGACAAATCCCACTCATAATGGCATTGGGATATTACCATACACAAGTCCCACAGACTAACCCTTCAAAGAGAAACAATTGATATTGGAAAAATTGAAAGGAAGGGCCTAACATTTATAGCTATATACCGAGTCAAGCCACGAGATGGCCTTCGCATTGAGCCTTTATTCTCCTTTGAGAGATACTCCAAAATGCAAAAAAATCCAAACACAATTATAAGGAAAAAAGAAGATCAATTGCAACTAATGTCTCTTTAGGAAAAAAAAAAAAAAAGGTATGTGATTTTGAAACCAGCCTCTTTGATTATATCTAGAATAGACAATATCACGTGAAGTCCATTTTCATACTTTTTTTGCATTTTATACGAGTGGTACTCTACTATTAGAAGATGATATATTCATAGAATTGCATCCTTGCAGGAAATTGTCAAGCACGACAACTCAAAAAATCATGGCAATCGTTGGTTGCATTTGACTCAATAATTCAATTGTATGTTTGTACACTTATAAGTTTTTTTTATAGAAAGTTATTGGTTCTCTTTAGTTGATGTGTTCAAATTTGTGTCTTGTTATTTATGGTGTTCTTGCATAGTTTAAAATTGTTATTAAGTTTGGCCTTATTTATGTTCAACATTAGGAAACCATATGGAAGATTCGAGAGCTTGCCAAGGTGTCGATGGTTCCATCCATCGCTACAACGCTTGTTTGATTAAAAGGCACCTATAGGCTAATCTCTTTACAAAAGATACTATATAGTCTCCCTCTCTCTATCCAAATTATCATTTTTGTCCTCCTGAGATTCATTTGAGTTCTTGATAGATAGTTTTAGCACCTCATACATGCAAATGGGGCTCCTTGATGTTGATTCCCCCCCACCCCTCCTTGCGTACCCTCCTACCTACTTCTCCCATTTCCTCCTTTCATTTCTATCTCTTTTTGCATTACACTCTTGTTCCATCAAGTCTCTTATTGTTCTATATTTTCACATGATAATTACTGTATTTATTGTTTTAATGATGACAAACTTAGAACGTTGGGTAAGGGCATTTTGTATTCTCGATCAGAAGAATAGTGGGTAATAGGACGGTTCGTTTCAAGTTTGTCACCTTTACCTCTACAAGTTTGTGCTCTTACTTCCATTATGAAAAATAAAAAATGGTGGAAAGAAAGAAACTGAAATGTCACACCTTTACGAGAAATAAATCCATAAAAATTGTATAATCTTTTATATTGTTTTGAGTTTGAACATAAATTTTGCATTCTGATATAGATACAACATTACAATAGTTATGAACTTCAATATCTATGCCTTCTAGATATTGTATAAAATTAAAGTTTTGTACATACAATACTATAAATTAAAAAAAAATTATATTCCGCTTAGATATTACGTCATTCTTGTCCTATATATCAACTTGCATAAAGTATTCTATAGGTGTCACACTTGCACTATTTTAGGTGCCAGCGCTAGTTTTATATACTTCGTTGTGCAATATTAAATTCATCTATGTTTTCCTTATGGTTGCAAGTGCTAGTAGATGATAACAAGAAACGGCTAAATTTATCACGGGACAAAACAAATTTAGTCGCATTCTATGTGTTTTATTTTTTGCTTTTGATATTTCCTGTTCTTGATGTTTAAACTGTTTGTTTTTGTGTACAGCTGGTATTTTTCTGACCTTGATTTTCATGACTGTATTACTAACAGTCCTTTCTTTTGGACTGCATATTTTTTTTGGTAACTAGAAAAGCGTTGTTCTTTTTTTTTTTGAAAGTACAGCGAACCACACAGTGAAAAGATATTAAAAAGATCTAATGGGACCAGAGCATATTAAATACGCTCCCCACATATATGCGTCAATGGAGCTGCAAATAATTCCGTTCTATTCTGGGGCTCACATTAACTATGGCCCTACGTGACAGAAAAGAAAGCAAGATGGTCACGTCATCTCTTTTGTTTTCGATCGTTCTAGTAGACTCGACCGCTATAGTCGTACAGCGACGGATTCTATTCTGTTGACGAATTATACACTTCCACTCCTAATTTGTGCAAACAATTTATTGGGCGAGGTGTCTAGGTCTTTCTTTATGAAGGAAATCCCGATTGTTGTCTTTTGTTTTGCCTCTTCTGCTGCTATAAACAAATCCAGGTCTTTCTTTATCGTTGGAGGGGCCACCGTTACGAGGTCGTCTAAATTTAACTTCTCTCATATTAAATATAATTTTATAAGAGAACGAAAGTTTTGAATCTTAAATGCTATATGATAGTGATATTTACTAGCTATTGTATTTTGGTGCGCAATGAGTATGTCGAAGAGGTTTGGAAGGTCAATTACGATTTTTTTGTTCAATTAGTTGTATACATTTGTGTACCACATGCATTCAATTGGTAGTCCATTTAGAAAAAGATGGTATTTATGGTAACAATGACCTTTCACATGATTAGTGAAGGTTTTTGCTTTGTGCCACCAATCTTGGAGCTTTGGTGATGCCATCTTGTGTATTGTTGTGCTTTTCATGACTTCTTGTGTGCACATTGATGTGTAATGAATGTGAATGTCACTTGCAATGCAAATAAGTTGTTCATCCAATGTTGGTTGAAATAATGACTTGTGTGAAAGCTTAGGGCATTGCATTATGAAAATGTCTGAAGATGATTTGAAGTGTTTAAAAAAATTCAGCGATAGATGGAATTGTTGAAGTATATTAAGTTTCACTTGAACATCTCATTGATGTCTTGATCTTTTTGCTTTAGTGCATGAAGTTCATAAGTCTATTAGAGCTTTACATTTTTCAATGGAATTTTCCACTTAGTGGTTGAACCAACTATGAGAGAGCATCAGTGGAGAAATGATAGATTTAAATCAACGATACATTCAATTACAGTGATTGAAAAACGAACAAAACAAAATGTGGATTTGGGACACCAGCATGCTGCATTTGCATCCTACATGGACATAGTATGATTTTTTTACTAGAAAGACTCAAGATCATTTGAATTTTTTTCTAAGTAGATTGCATTGGATTTTTTCATCAATGTTTTGAATCACACTTCTTTATCCATCGTTAGGATGATACAAGAGAGCATACAGAGAAAAAAAATCACTAACTAAGCTAGGAGAACTTGAAAGTAATGTAAATGCAAATGAAAGAATGTAAATACTATAGCAAAGAAACTATTCTAAACAAAGAAGAAAGGGAAGGAAACCTCACATACATAAGGTAGAAAATTCCAAGATCAATAGGCCACTTCCTCCTTTAAAATCAACACACGAGATGACGAGAGAAAATATTGAAGTCAGACCCCCTTTTTTATATTTCCACCTCCATGGACAACCAAGATATGATAAATTTAATAATAAGTAAACTAATAATTTGATAAAATGATAAAAAGAAGATAGAAAATGATAAGAACTACAATATGCTAAATCGAATAAGATGGGTGAGAGTAATATTACTCCCCTTTGAAGCTACAAAGCCGAAGCTTGATGGGTTGAAGGAAAGAATGAAATTGTGTGCATGAAGGAGAATGTTGGAGTTGTGATACGATAAGCTAGAAACTTATAGTGATGTAGCTTTTTCTTGAATTTGATTGTGTGCACTATTTTTTGCATCAACATTTCAAATCACACTCCACGATCCGTCATCGGGATGAGAAGAGCTAGAGGAAACAAAAAAATGAGTTGTTGGAGACGAGACCAAGAATATCTATAGGATGTTGAAAGGAGAAAGAAAAAATGGGGGGTCAAAGGTCAAAAAGACAAAGAGTGAAAAACCCAAAAAATAAGAAAGCTTACAAAAACAGAATACATGAGAACTCATAAAAAAGTAACAACTAAACAATATCATTAAAAATCACATAATAAAAAACTAAACAACAAAACAAAATGTAAAATAAAGAACAAACCAATAAAACCAAAAGATGATAACAAAAATACAAATGAAAATGAAAAACAACTATTTACTATCCACTAATAAAACAAACAATAAATTGAGTGTACACACACACACAAATAAAAAATAAAAAAAATAAAAAACAAAATAAATAAATAAATAAATAATGAAAGGACAAGAAGAATTAACTATAAACACCATTAAGAGTTTCTGGATTTGATTGTGTTGTAAATTTTTGCATCAACGTTTCGAATCACACTCTGTGATCCATCATCGTAATGAACATTAAGAGAGCACAAGGAAAATGAATAAAGTTGCAGAACTGAGCAAGTTAAAAAGATAGGGGGAGGTGGAAGGATAGAAGCTGAAAAGCACATGTGACAATTGATGTGATGGAAATATAATATACAAAGAGGAGGATAGACAAAGGTCAAAGTTAAGAGAAACCATAAGAAAAGAGAGGACAAGTCTGCTTAAAAAAGAAAGAGACTATATATATATATATATATATATATATA
>MU222086.1:334060-354453 GCA_018584345.1 Thuja plicata | reverse complement strand
TATATGTATATATATACATATGTATATACATATATGTATATATATACATATATATATATACATATATATATATATATATATATACTCAATTAGAAGGAGATCTTCCCGAGTGGTATTTGGATATAATTATATTCGACTTGATTTTCATAGCTACTTAGTTGGGACACACATGTAGGATGAAAATGATGCAAGGATGATAGAGAGTTCTTTATGCGCTTTAAAATAGGTGTAAGAATGGTGAGTCATGGGATTGGAGGACTACTAGGTTCCTATTTAGTTTACTTTGCATCCCACTTTATTCCTATTTAGCTTACGTATAATGTTGTCATATTCTACTTATTTTCTTCTGAATGTCGCCACTCTTAAATTTTCATTCAAATAGTTTTTTGTTTTTTTTTAAGGTTTAGACATTCATTTAGGACTATATCCCATCTATTCATCTACTTATAATTCCATTTAATCCATATTTTATTGTTTCTAAGCAACTCTTCATCTTTTATAACCCAAAGTCATATATCAATATTCATGTTTTCTATTATTTTCAAGTAACATGGTGACCTTGTCATAACAGTTGCTTCTAAAGGGAAATTCATTGTCCCTACAAGGTTAATTTCATAGAACTAAAACATTAATTTTAAAATTTCTAGTGATTAGATGCTTTTGGATCCTTTTGTTTGCCTTCATTTCAAACTTATTGTTTTGCTAGCCCACACTCCCATATAACAACACCAATGTAATAGGTAAACTAAATAGGAACTTGGTTGTCCTCCAATCCCATGATTCATCATTCCTACACCTAATTTGAAGTGCATAAAGAGTTCTCTATCCTCCTTGTATTCTTTCCATCCTACATGTGTTCCAAATGAGCTAGCTATGAAAATCAAGGATGAAATACTTATATTCTAACAATGGCACTTGAAGATAATCTTCTTCTAATTGAAATTCAAAATACTTCTTCCCTTGTAAAGAGGAAATCATAATTTTGGTTTTGATGATATTTACCTATATCACAGTTACGTCTGTACAAAAGAGCTCTGAAGCTTGCAAGTGATCTATCAAACCTTGGGTTGTCTTTGACATTACAATTAGGTCATTGGCATAAAGTAATAAATTCACCATTTAACTAGTCAAGTGGACCCTCTCACCCCTAAATGTTTTTAGACAATCATCTAGCTCATCAATGTATAACTCAAAATAGAGTTGGAGGTAGAATACAACCTTATTTGATGCATATCACTCTTGAAAACTTCAAGCAACCTTAATTGTTTTTTGATTTTAGCCTCGCTCATACAATTTATGAATTGTTTCCTTCTAATGTTTTGACACTCCTAGCTCCTTCAGTCTGCTCTATATTTTGCTACTAGCGACTATGTCAAATAACTTCTCAAAGGGAACAATACACATCTTTTTTTTCCCAAACCTTTTCAACTAAGTGTTTAAGTGTGAAAAAATGATCAAGAGTTGTTTTTGGGTTTAACACTTGTTCTCCCCATTGATCTATCCCCTTGTTTCTAAGCCCAATCACCAATCTTTTGTTTTATCGTATTCCCTAAAAATATTGCAAAGAGAGGGATGACCATGATAGTTTACTAGATTGAGAAATTGTTTACAACTCCATTCTTGAACAAATGTATAGTTAGGCTAGTTTTCCACATTGTTGGGAAACCATTTTACATAACCTCTTTGATTTTTATTTATTTGAGGTGCTAGGATTTTAGCTCCCCACTTTAGATGCTTTTCTTGAGCTATATATGTTGAAGCTTTTTAATTTTATTGTATAATGCCTTCTATTGTATTGTAAATAGGATAGAGGTGAATCTTTCGTATTTGCCTGTTTATACAATTGTTTTGCATATTTTAACCATTACATTCTAAATTGTATGTTGTTTTTTTCATAGATTTTATATTATTTTTTAAATATTTTTTTCTTATAAAACTCCCTCCAAAAATCTCTTTAATTCAAGTTTCTTCAAGTATATCAACTCCTTTTATTGTTCACACATTTTCTTTTCTCCTTTGCATTCTTCATCGTACCAAATAATTGTTGGAAAACTATGTTAGAACTGTATAATTTGGCTAGGTCTTTGTTATATTTATCCAAATTTTGACATCATTTTGTATTGGCCTTATTAAAATTTTCTTTATTTTTTGAAGCAAATGACCATCAACTTGTCAAATGAAAAATGCTTTAAGTCTGAGCTGGTCTTTTCCATTGTTTATCCTTGAAATATGTTTGTGGAGGTCTATCGTAGTAAAAATGTCCATCTCTACAAATCAATAGTCTCTATTCAAAGGTTTTTCGCAAGTTCGCAAGGTCATACTATTGTAACATTACAGACTTGCGACCTTGTGAAACAGTTAAGTTTCCATGTCGCACCTTCACAATGGTCTTATTCTTAAAAACCAAATAGTTGTGACCTTGCAAAATGATTAGTTTGGAATGTAGTGCACAATCGCGGGTCAGTCATTCAATTAAGTTTTTAAGTTACGACTGTGCGTTGTGGTTAAGTTAGGCGGTCAAGTCATGAATATCGCAAGGTCGCAAAACATTTAGCGGTTAGCATCAAGCGGTCATGACCATGTGATGAAGTGTGTTGGCAGTTAATTAAAGCTTGTCGCGTGGTTCACAGGAATTTTCAATAGTTAAGTTACCAAGTTGTGATGGTGCGAGAAGCTTCCATGTGTTTAAAGAAAAAGTTATATGCTTGCGCAACCTCACAAGTTTTAAAGGAGATGTTGTTTATCTGTGTTGTTGTGAGATATGGACACGTATACATGGTGTTATGATCAATGATTGGCACATAGTCACAAGGTGCTTTGGTTTAAACATCTGAAGCTCGTAGTTGTGCGAAAAGGTAACTATTAGTTGTTGGCGCAAGGTCGTATGATTATGATGAGGTTTTTTTTTAAAGCTTGCAACAATGCATAAGTAGCTGTTAAATACTGGCGCAATGTCGCAAGTTGTTTTTTTGAGTCATAAAGCCAAAACTCACGCCACAGATACAATTGATTAAAGTTAAAAAATGACAGGTGGGACTAGGGCCGAATGATAAATTGACACGACAATGAGTTTCTTGCAATATTTTTCAAATGATTTTTAAAATAAGACTATTCAAGGTTTCTCATTTTACGGCTTGTGACATAACCATTTTCATTTTGTGGTTAACTGTAGTTATTATGAGTGTTAACATTAATGGTGAGTTGATTGAGAGAGAGTTGGTACTCAAGGAGCAAGCTTTAAAGCAATGTTCATAGCCATTATTGTGCATCCATTGCTCATATTTTTTTTGTGAGAAGTAAAGTGCTTTGAGAATTAAACCGTTGCAATTGCTGAAAGAATTGTTGCAGAAAAGAAGCTTTCCTATTTTGTTCACAGAGTTTGTTGCTTGGAAAAATGACAGAACCAAGTACTTCCACCCAGTCCGTGGCTGTAAGAAAGAAAAAAAAAAGGATAAATTTTCAGAAGAATGGGTGCGTTTGCTACCATGAACCTCAAACGCAATGTCAGAAAATGACTAGACATGGTAGGACACATGATCTTGCTGTGAGAATCTAAATACTCTAGGCACTTCTACTACATCACTTTTCATGCTTTTCTTCAACAACATAATTAAATGTGTTCCAGTATGTAATCCATGGGTAATGAACATGGCCAAATTAATTATTCCTGATGTGTTTATGGATGCTAATCTAGTAAGGGTGTTGGAAAATAATTACCATTCACTTACAAAATATATAAGGAATAAAGACAAAACAACTCTGGTGAGAATTGATAGAGCAAGCTTTGTGGAAGCATTCGATATTTCTCGTGCCATGAGTGTAGATATAGACCTAGATGAGGAAAATAGGATATATCATCTGTACAAGATTGTGTTGAAGAAGGATGTAATGCCTATATTTATGCCCAGGGATGGAAAAAGACATATACTAGTCCCAACTAATGTGAACAAACCCTATGATTTGGTTACATCTCATAATTTTTTCAAATACACGGTATATGGGCTATGTAAGGTATTGGGAGATGAAGGAGGAAAAATAGTCACAAAATATTTGTTGATGATGGCTATGGATATCCAACAACCCCAAGTGAACACAAAATATGATTACGTTGGCTATATAGTCGACGGACTTTAGAGTGACCTTGAGGCAATACAAAGCAATCCTTCCAAGATTGATTTCAAGTATTACTCTATCCTCATGCACCTGATTTTGTATTACAATGAGGACCACATGGATAAGGAGTTCATATTGTAGAAGGAAGATATGGGCATGCCAATACCAATTCTGCTATGGACAAGGGTATGGGAAAGTACTACTTATCTTTCTTCATTTTTGTAATTTGAAAATTGGATTGTGGACCCTATTAGGGAGTTATTAGGAGAAAGGGAGGATAGAATCCTTTTTGCCCTTAGGAGAATGATAAGACCCTTACATGCAAATAGTAAGGGGCCCATAAGGCACAATTGGGGTGACGCTTTTCTGTTTGAGAACTTTACAATTATTAGGGTTTATGGGTGCCCCCAGCCACCACATCTTTTACCTAAATATATCCCTCTTAGGTTGGGAATTATTGAATTCATCTGGCAATTGAATTTGGTAGACAAAGAGTATTTAGGTAAGCTGAAGAAAAAGGGAACTTTTCTACCTAGATTGTGGGTGGTGGAGGATTTTTTTGTGGGGAAATAGGCTTTAGATCCCCTTAATGATTTTATGAGACATTACAGATTACAAATTGCAAAAGCAAGAATGTGTGACCCCGAGGGGTTCATGAGAACTAACCTGAAGGAAATGGAAAATGTTAAGTTGCCCCCACATGAAGGATTTCCTAAAGAGGATATTATCATAAATTTAATTACTCTTGATGAATTGGCTGAGAAAAGAAGAAAGTGGAGTGATATTCAGAGAGTGGAAGCAGAGTTTAAGGAGATGGATCCTACTTTTCTTGGTTTTTACCATGAATTAGAATATTGGGAAAGATTAAAAACATTCTTAGCAAAGCACGATGAAATCATGGAAAAGATGCTTGAGATACCTATAGGAGCAGCAACTAGAGTCAATCCTATAGATGTGGAATCATCACAGGAGGATGTTTCATTCATGAGAGAATATTCTATAGAAGTGGAAGAAGGAGATGAAGCTGAATCTTCCCAACAACCAGCATCAAAGAATCAAAAGGTTGAACATGATCCCCTAGTAATAAGGGATAGATCAAAAGAAATAATCATTGAAAAGGGGCCCTAATTCCACAAGATTAGATAGTCTTTGAGGGATGCATAGAAGCCACCACAAGGTGAAGAAACAGGGGAATCAAGTCTAGCACTAGTTGCTAAAATGAATTATAGGTTGATGCTTTCTTATTTGTTTATGCAGGATGATGATTTCATCTAAAAAAAGAATTCAAGATTTTTTTAAATTGAAAGAAAATGAATTGAAAATAAATTTGAGTCCTGAGGATGATACTGATTCAAAAACAAGAATTTGATAAAAACATTGCAGGAGTATGATCTTGACAGTCATACACTGTCTGTTGAGCAAGCAAGAGACCTAGTAAGGGGAAGTGGGATGCTTTTATAACCTGGATGAGATATGTAGTCATAATTCATGATTGACCAAATATGGAAGCAACCAGACCAACTTTGTAAATATGAGGTTGAGGTTGGGGATTTCTTAAGAGGCTCAGGTTTTGACCCCAAGAGAAAAACATTGGTGATTTGGTCACTTTCTCCTGCAACACAAAAGCCAAAGATCTTAGATATTAAGGATCAAAGACAAGGGAATAAGGTTATCTAGAATATCTAGAATGTGAGCAATGTTAGTTGCAGATTTGCTAACTCAGGTCTCATTTTTGAACAAAGCTAAGGAAAAATATTTGGAGAAGAGGATTGCAAAAACATACACTAGCCTCATTAGATTGTCTAAGGAATATGAGGAAAAACTTATGTTGAATGCAAAGCTGGAGGAAAGAATAAATGAGTTGAATGAAAAGTTGGCAAATGTGCCTGCTGGTAATGAAAAAGTGGATGTTGTTGTAGGAACTACTAATGAGTTCATTTCTGTTGCATCAGATGCTATTATTTCTACTGAGGCAAATGAAAAATTTGATGAATATGTTGGACGAATATAGGAATTGGAAGAAGAGAAAAATACTTTGGGAATCATAGTATTAATGAAGATTTTACAACATAGAGTGGACATCCTGAAGGGTAAACTGAGTATTGTCCATGGTTCTCATGTAACCCTACAATCTGCTACGAAAAAATGTGCAGAGTTTGTGTCCTTTTTGAATCCCATACTTACCTTGTGGGCAGGGAGGAATGTGTCATTAGAAAAGCTAGATGCTATTTTGGTGTACAGGTTTGATTTTCCTGATAAAATCTCTGAAACAAATAAGATGGTGAGAATAGTGAACACATTATTAACTTTCTTTACAGGGAAGGATCGAGTGATAAAGGGAAAATTAAAGATTTTTGCAGAATATTATAATGCTTATTTTCCTAATATTTATAATAAGGAGGGTAAGCTGAAGGATAACTCCATATGGACAGGGGATTTTGATTTAATTGTGGAAAGTATTAAAACACTGTTAAATTTAACCAATGATATTGATGTGCCAGGATTTAATGAAGTATTAGATAGTTTGTTTAGAGATGAAGTTGATTTGGTTAAGTTTGTCTCTGATAAAAGGGTCCTAACTGATGCCTGATGAATTGAGGCTGTTAGCCAGATTGAAACTGTTAGATATTTTGAGTGGCCAACATCCAGGGAGTTTGCCAGGTGGGAGGTGGAAATGAACAACAAGAAAGCAGTTTGAAATAGTGGGGACTTCACCAATTTTTTCTTTTACAGTTGGTTGTTGACATGACGCTTGAGCTTGTTTACAAGGAGAATAATTATCTGAATAGATACCTTGACTTTTCCATCAAAAGCAGCGGGTATACTACATCAAATCAAAGAAATTGTATATGATTATCTACAGGCAAAAGTGCCATATGTCATTTTGATGAAGCTAACTTCCAGCGCATAAATTTTTGAAGATTTGAAGATGTTTTCCTGAGTCTTTGTTGTTATGTTTTTTAAGTGTTTTTTATTTTGCCCTAAGTGATCTAAAGCTTGTTGCAATCCTTATTTTATAAAAGGATTTCCAAGATCACTTAGAAATGGCTGGGAAATTTTGTCCCAATTTCTAATAGGCTTATACTCAGTCAAGTTTAACAAGTATAGTTGAATGTTCGTATACAATTAACAGAGAAATATATGTTTTAGCATCAAAATGTTTAGTTTTATCGAGTCTTATTATCATTGAAGAAACTATTGTATGAAGATGATGATTCTGAAATAGCAATGAAATATAATCTTGATTGGTACTCTCCTTTGTGTTGGTCTTATGAGTTGTGAATTCAACAAAGTTCAATTCATCTTTCAATTCACAGCATATTGTTTATATGTCTATGCATTAATTCTAAGCTTTGATCAAGGATCAATTAAAATGTTAGAAATTAATTCATGAGTTCATAGGGTTGGTATAAGGATCATTATAAGAAGTTCAATCTTAGATTACATTGAAAGATATTATTGTAATGCAATTAATCTCAGTCGTGAATTAGTCACAATTAATGTCTTTGCACAAGAAATGGTAAGGTGATTATATCTCCCAATCGATAAGGCACTCGTCTAGAATTTGCTAGAAATTGTTACTTTGGTGATTCAATATACACGGTTATCCCATATTTTGATAGAATTCTATTTATTTTCCTATTTAGTTGTGGTTCTTTTAATCTCATGCTCCTAGTAGGGTCGATGTTCAATGGGTAATTAACCATTATCTAGAATCTTCCGGCTTTGTTGAGCCTTATATGAGATCACTGCTTATGTTAATGTCATTCAGTGTGTATTCAAAGGCATTAAAGGGAGTTCCCCCTTGGTTTTGCAGAACCTAAAATGTTGAGGGATAATCTAGTATCCCTGTTAGTCGAGTCCTCTTAAAAATTTTAGCATTGAAGTTGGCCTCTTTATAAAATCTATTGAAGAATGTACTGATAGCTTTGTAAGTATAAAACATTTTCAATAACCAACAAACTATATTATTTTTCCCTTTTAAAGTGAACTCTTTTGTCTATATTTAAGGTTACTTAAAAAAACATTCTACCGAATAATATCAATAGAAATACCAGATCCACCTTTAGTGCCCTCTTTCTTTTTCTAATTATTGCTGGTATCTTAAAAGCTTTGCCGATTTTACTTAATCAAAAAAGATACTTCCTTCCGATTGGATGTTCACCCTGAACGGTCCAATTATTTTCGTCGTGCTAATTGTCCTTAATTAAAACTTCATCACATAACGAAGTCTTTTACTTATAAATCTTCCAAATTCAACGTCTCACTCTTAGAATAATCTTTAGAATAACCCTTTCTTAGAATGACCCTAAAATAACCCTTTCTTAGAATGCAATCTTTAGAATATCAATTGCAATTCACGATTAATGTAAATAAATGGAATCAAAGCTGGTTTTTTGGTTCCTCTTGAATCTATTGATTGAGAATATTGACTGCAATTCCTAACGTTTACAAAAAAATGGAAACAAAGTTGTTTGCTGGTTGGGACTAAACTCTTTGTTATTCTATGCCAACAAGTGGAAAGATAAAACTCCGTGTTCTTTTACATCAACAAACTCAAAAAAGAGTAATTTTTAAATTTTATGATTTGGGTTGAATAATTTTTTTTTTCTTTAAATTATACATTTTCCCCTGCCTATGTGGTCTTTTGATCTTGATCTAGATTCCCCCCAAGAAATGCAAAGGTACAAATAATTTCAATTTTCTAGAACATGAGAACCTTAAAAATGACGATTGCAATCCATCACCAAGAAGAGTGTGCATTCTGGTTTGAATTGAAATATTTATTGGTCTATGTCAACACCTCCAAATAATATATGTTGGCGGTTTGGACAAAATGCCGCTCTACTCATATCTAAATTTGTTCTTCCTTGGACAACTTTCAAACTTTGCATAAAACACCCAAAAGTATTTAGTAAGGTACAAATTCATACTGTCTCTTGTAAGATAAGAGGTGCTACCTATGGGATCACAGTTACAGTGCATGAATACTACAGACTGTGGAAACAAAGTGTAAAGTATGAAAATGGGGTTTAGGAAATGTAAAGATGAAAAAGTTTGGTTAAGGTGGGGGGTTTGAATTGTTAATTGTTATTTGTGTTGATTTCCTTAACCCTAATTTACACTTACTTGAATTTGATTGATTGCATATTGCAATTGTGATTGTGATTAAGGGAAGATAAGATGCTCCTTTCTTTCACCCTCAAATACACAAATAGGAGATCCAATTTTGATCAACCCCAAAGGGTTAATACACAAATGAATCCACTATTTGGAAAGAGACCAAGAAAGGGGATCTTAAATTCTATAATTTGATTGATTAATATGATTAATGACAGTAATTGAAAAGAATAGGAGAAAGTACCAACCTTACAAAATAGCATATCAAAGATTATTGTTTTCTGAGATCTATAGACTATTTGTGGAGATGCTGATAGTTGATACTGAACTAAAACACAGAGACGGACAAAACCCAGAAATATTTTTCCATTCCGATGTCATCTTATGAAAAAGGTCGACCTTGTACCACTTTTGCCAACTCGATCTACTCAGCTCCAAAAGTGTCCCTCTTCGCACAGTCCAAAAGAAATCTGAAAAGGGTATCCAAATCTGGCCTCAGATCTACAATCCCAAACCTGTACCTGCAAGAAAAATGTTTGTTTTTTGGGGGAAAGGGGTTTGCCTTGGTCAAACCCTGGTTTTGGAATTAACCTTAATATATGTAATTGAAAATTGTATAAAGAATAACAAAGCAAAACTCAAATTCACCTTGCTTGTAATGTCCTTTTGGCGGATTCAAATCCGTGGATCCACAAGGATGCTTTAAAACATGGAATGTAGAATGGAAGGATGTCTTCAATCTCTTGCTTGTAGATCTCCAACACCAAGTCTTGAATGGATTCTTGAGCTTGACAAGGGCTTTGGAAGAAGATGGATGGAGAGATTACCAAAAGGGCACTTTTTTGGCTTGAATCCTTCAATGTCCTCCAATGGATCTCCTTCATGAAAATGGATGCTTGAGAATGATGGATGCTTGCTTCAAATCTTGCTTAATTGCTTGCTTGGACTTCACTTCATAAGGATGCTTGATGCTTGATTAGAAGACTTCAATTGCTTGATTGTGGTTAGAGAAAATGAGAGGAGAAAGCTCCCTTTTATATGAAACTAGGGCACAATCTTCTAAGGAGGCCTACATAGGATAATTAAATCATCATTTAAGCTTTTACCCCTAGGAGAGGACCTATATTAAATATAATTTAGGAATCAACCGATTCGGAACCCGAAACAGCCGACCCAGAAGCGGGAATATACCTTTTGTGAAGACCGACATCCCGGAAACCAAAAGTTCAGAGGATTTGGACCCTGGGAAAGGGACGAGGTCAACCCTATCCTAGGGCAGGGCCAAGGTTGACCCTATCCTAGGAGGTCAACCCTGTCCCCAGATCCCAGGATCACAGGTCAGAGACCCAGAATGCAAAATTTAGGTCAGGAAATGAAGTTTGGAAAGGCAAGTCAGGGAGGAAGCCATGTCAAGATCAGGAACCCATTCACAGGCACTTCTCATGACCCCAAACCACTCACTCGGAAGGCTAAACTAGTCTCCTATGGAAGTGCTTCCATTTTTTGACTATACACAAAGTAATTAAATTCACCATTTTACCATATGCTTAAAAGTGGAATAGAGTAGTTTTCTGGTTTGGACTAACTTCTCTGTTATTTCTTGTTAATTTTTTCCCTACCTTTGGGATCTTTAAAACAAAAAAACATATATCTAAAATTTAGTAGTTTTCTGGTTTGAACTATCTTATCTGTTATTTTTTTTTAATGTTTTCCCTGCCTTTGGGATCTTTACAACATAAAAACATATATCTAAAATAAGTGACTTTACTACAAATTGATCCGGTTTATTGTAAGATTTTTTCCCTACCTTTGGGATCTTTACAACACAAAAACATATATCTAAAATAAGTGACTTTACTACAAATTGATCCGGTTTGCATTTGTAAGATTTTAGTTTATAGCATGGAATCTCTAGCCAAGAACATATTCCTTAAAAACTAATCACAAAAGCCTATTTTCTCAGAGAAATGACCACAATATCAATTAACAAAATCTGGCTATTCCATTTATCAAAGCATAAACAATAAATGCAATCAAGTTGTTTTTATAGAAAATACGAGGGAAATAAAATAATGACTACTCATTTTCCGAGAAATATAATTCCCAAGAAAGGGAAGCATAACTCCTATTGAAGAGGGCAACATACCGTACTCCAAAAAGAACAAGCACAACTCAAATGTGTAAACAAAGTACCTCAGTACAGTGTAACCTATGGTTAATGAATGCATAACTCACCAACAACATTATAGGCAAATATTCTGTGCTTGTCAATTATTAATTATAAACATCAACATTCTATCACAAATATCAAGTATTACAACAACAGGTAATTATCATTGGGGACATGATTTCCAAAGCATTTGGTAGGAGTAACCTAGTTATTTTTTAGCAGGTTGGTTTCCTTATTCACCACAAACCCTTACTAGAAACTTTGTTAGAAGTCATCTCAAGTTTTATGTAATATGCAGCCCTGATTTTTTTTTTGAAATGTTTGCAAATATTTTGGGGACCAAGTGTTTTTTTTTTGTTGATTGTTTGTTCTAGATTTCGTTTGTCACATAAAATACATCCTTGACATACATTTGCATTGAAAAACATAACACCAACACGGTTGAATAATAATTCACCATAAAACTTTGTAATATTACATATAAGCTGGAAAATAGTGCAATACAATTACCAGAACCTGAGACAGTTTTTTTGATGATTTTCAATACATGAATAGCAGGCCAACTAGCACATAAGTATGCTCCTAAGCACCAAAATGCATAGAATCTTCCTCCAAGTCACTCCCAACAACTTCCAGCTGCCAAGGACTCTTCTCCAAACCGCAATGCCTCAGCAAGGAAGGGAAACAATCACCAAAAATGCAGATTAGAGTCTCTACAATTCTCATGTGCGGAAGGAAGTGGCGCCCAGGCCTAGAGGGACGATTTGCATTTAAAAATCATTTCTTAATGAAACATGATAAATGACATTGATTTGAGGCACCCACATGTTGGGAAACCAAATTACCAGTACCTATAAAAATACAAAATTTAACCAGAGAGTTATGAGAAAAAATACAAATTTTTGTATCTCTGAAAATGAAGACCAACACTAAGAAAATCACATTCAAACTTCACGATACTTGAACAAAACTCTCAAAATCATCAAAGGACACCAAAAATTGAGAACCCACATCAAAATACTTCAAAAACCTTCATTATCTTCAAACCCAAAACACTGAAGTACGAGCCAAACATTGAAAATTTATACCTGAAAACTCCAACTAGCTATGGTGGATATTTCACCACCGAAACTAGCAACACTAAAGAGGATTTTCATCAATGTAACGAGGACTTGTGAGTCTTGTCAAGTTGTAGGGCGAGGCACCCTCATTGAGTCTGGGGACCCAGACTCGATCAAGGTTGGATAATTGCCAAGACTTGACAATTTTTTTTAAATGCCTTTTTAAAAAAAAATTATGAGATGCCACCATATATACATGAAAGATAACATTTAAATCCCCATCCTTGTCTTCAAGTCAGCCTCAACCTCGACCTTTTTTGGTGTAGCCCCAAACCCCCATCAAACTATAAGTCTAAGAAAGTAGTAGGCCAATAAACCCCCATCAAACTATAAGTCTAAGCAAGTAGTAGGCCAATGACAAATCATGATCATAAAAATCTACATAATATATATCCCTTGTTGCAAATCTCTCCATATTCATATTCAAAGCCACAATCAAGGATTATCTTGTGTTATGTTAGACAACTTGTTTAGTATATGTAATGTCCCCTTTCTAAAATAGAATTTAACAATAGATATTAATAAATAAAATTTAAATATAAAATAATAAATAAATGTTAATAAAATATAATTACAAGGTAATTAAGTTTAATGAAAGGTCAAGATGCATGTAATTAATATAACTATGAGATATTCTCCATTGCAAGTCAAATTGTGATATTGCTGTCAGGATTCAACTGTGTAGTTTCTAAGTCAAACTACACATAGGTCAATGAGTTTGACTCGAAAACTACACAGTTGAATCATGATAGAAATATCACAATGTAATGAAGAGCCCTGACTTCCTCCATATAAGATATAAAAGGGAGAAGAGTTCATTTGAAAGGGGACATGGTTGGAGCAAGGAAAAAATGCAAAATGAAATATGTAATAATCAGGTTGGATTTGGAGAAGAATTTAGAAATAAACCTAAATTAGAAATAAAGAACAAAATTAAAATTAGTAAGGACCAATTAAGAAAGTGGAAGAGACGCCACTCTTGTAAGATGTATTAAGTTGTAGAGTGCATTTGAGGGGAAGAAGAGTTTATATTAGACTTACATTTGCAGATATGTAAATGAGAAGATAAAAAGGAAGATCATCAAAGAAAGGTTGAAGGTATAACTGTAAGATGAGCTTATAGCAGAGTTGTAAAAAGAGTATATGAAGATATAAAAGAGGAATATATGCAGATGCAAATTGAGAAGGAAAGTATATGCAGACTCAAAGGAGAAGTGTTAAGCAAAGACATAGTTTGAAGATGTGAATCAAGAAAGATTTAATGGATGAAAGAAGGAATAAATAAAAGGAGCATGTGAATCAAGGAAGGATTAATAAAGGAATGGGAAGTAAATAAGGAAGAGACTAATTTGAAAGGGAAAAAGTTATGAAGGGTTATACTCTTCCAAAGGGTGCTAATTGTGAAAGGTTGTGACTCTTTCAATGGGTAGAAATTATGAAGAGATGTGACCTCCTTACATTGGAAGATATAAAGGGAAGAAGGTTTCATTTGAGGATGACACTCAAGGGACATCAATGGGGAAATAAATTTATTACTCTCAAAGTGCAGAAAGGAGGGTGGTGACTCAATTCTTATGAAAGGTGGTGACCATTTCACCAATGAAGTATAAAAGAAATTATCCCAATCATTCAAGGATCTCTTATAAATCATCACTCATAAATCCACAAAAGAAATCATCATTTATCAGATCAAACAAACAATAAATCAACAAACCACTCTATCAAATAAGCATACATTCAATTCGCCAATATATCAAACAAGAAATCATTACATCATCACTCATCTAATTAGAAAATTCCTCATTATTACACCAATATGTCAAATCATACAATCAAAAGAATTCATTCAATCGAATTATGCAATCACTCAAGTACAATCAGTAGAAGAGACATTCTACAGATCAAAATACAATCAACAAGCAAGTGCTTTAACATCAAGGAAGGTCAATCAAGATCAAAGCATCCAATACAAAGTAAATAGTCTAAGATCAACTGATAGAGGTCTAATAGCAAATACATATGTTGGCTAAAAATTTTGCAAGTAGCTTAGACTATAACTTGCCAAAATTGTAACTTTAGACAACAGTGTGTGAAATTTCTTTCTCCTCTCAACAATAGAGGAGGCTCCCTTCTTACCGTAGGTGGCTTCAACAGAAACTGAACTGAAATACAAATAATTCCTATTGCTACAGTAATACCAATGGATTAAGGGTTGAAGTAAGAACAACACTTAAGACAACAATTTACTTATACTAAATTGAAACAAATCCATGAACACAATGTCTCTTGTACTTACTTCGAAAGATGATTCTGAGAACAGAATAGTCGGGAAAGCACAAATTATTTCACTAAATATCCTCTTTCCTAACAAGACGCTTATCACCGAAGCCCAAAGTCTTCAGTTTTACGTTATTACTGTCACTTCTATCTATATTAATCCTTATTAGGGAAGCACAAAGTCTCTAAGAACTTGAATTAAAGCGCTCAAATGATCCACACAAGATAATTATTAATTGAATAGAGTAAGGATTAACAAACGCAACTTAAGAATACATTCATTAATTTCTAGATTGACAACACAAATTTTGTGAATCCTTGTTCCTTCTATTCAATTCCTCAACTTTGCACAATGAAACTCAAAGTTTTTAAAATACAAGAGATGCAAGTATAACTTTCTTTCACACAACAAAAGATAGAAAATTACAATAGGTTTCACTCCTTTTTATAAGAAAAAGAAGAGAGAAAGGTGGAGAGGAAAGGGGAAACCCTTAACCATCTTGACTTATTCAATACTTATCCAACTAACTAACTTTGGCTTATTCAATGCTACAGGGCTTAAAGCACTTGTAACATGATTACATAGAACAACTTTGCACGTTATATTATCACATGCATTTACATCTTGTTTTTACATTACATGTAATATGTCAAATACAAATTACAAACACATGATGAAAATATTCTAAGTGCCTGGCAAGACACAACATCTACTACATCATCCTTTATTAGTGTTCATGCTGCTATAGGATGCTCTGTGAGTGATGTGTCTAGGTTTGATCTAAACATCTTGGACAAGAACCGCATTTGCATCCTTGATTGGTTATTACCGGGAAGGCATCTTTGTTTCTTTCCATCTCTATCTTGAAAGCATTCTATACTCTAATATTTTCGTCGCTCATCATTTTCTTTGTATGGTTGCATCATGTTTTCATTCTATAGTTACCAAAAGAAGCCATAACATGGTCTTTCAAGCTAGAACTTTGTAAATTTGGAAGAATATGAGTAGAAGACCTTTGAGCAGAAAGGGTGAAGGATTTTAGGCAAAATCAACTCTTTAAAATGGAGAGAAAAACTAAAAATGGGTTTTTTTGGGAGCAGTGCATATGCGAACAACAAGCTTTAAAATGATAAAATGAGTATGGAAGGTGAAATATATACATGAATAAGTATTCAATATGCAAGGTGGGGTTTTTGGAAATGTGTGCAACTCATGAAAAGCCATGGAAAAAGCATGAAGGTGGGCTTTTTTATTTGCTTTGCATTTTGGGAAACTTTAGCTCATTTATGCATAAGTGGGAGTTTTATGCCCCATTACAAGCCATTTCTTATAAAAGCATGAAAAAGGTGGGGTTTTTTGCCTGCATTACATGTTGATAAAGACTTAGCTCTTTTTGAAGTAATTTCATGCATAGAACGAGCTTTTTAATCCCAACTGCATATGCAAGTATGAAGAACTTCTTGCATATGCAACTTGGAGAAATTGATATGGAAGTAGAAGGATAAAAAAACAAAACTAAAAAGCATGCAAATCTGAAAATGAAATGAATTATTTGCATTCACTAAGAAGAACCAAAAATATATACATAAATCTCAAAAATAAGCACAAGAAAACTTACCTTCTTTCACCAAAAATAAGAGAAGAAGTTTTTATAAATCCTTGAGCAAAATCTGAAACAAAATCCAAAAAAATTTTGGATTAAGAAAATATTGCAAAAAGAAGATTATATAGATTTCAAATCTTGACTCAATCCTCTTGAAAGGAATGCATTTTGGAGTCAAGATTCATTGGTTGCCATGTGTTGCAACTATATTGACTAAATCAAATGCATATGTAATGGCAACAAAAAATGGTGCCTAGGGCATCAAAAACAACTTGAAACGGATGAAGAACAAGCTGGAAATGAAGTTTCTTACCCTAGAACCCTTCCTTAATGCAAAACGTTTGAGATTTAATGCATAAACCTTCCCTCAAAGAGCTGTTTTGACAGGCTATTTTTGAGTGTTTGCATACACTTTGAAACATGCAAATGCATGTAAAAATGCCACCCAAAGGATAGAGAGAAAAAGTGCACGGAGAAGGAAGCAAAAATGGTTTTTTTTTAGTTAAATGCATATACATTTCATCCATTATTCGCCACCAAACTCTTTCAATGCAAAAAACTTAAAAATAGGTTTTTGGACATGCTTTACATATCAAAAACACATGCATTGCATATAAAATCACCACACAACTCTTTTAGTCAATAATGACGGGTTTTTTGGAACCAAACGCATGTGTATTTAGTCTAAAAATCGCCACCAAGCTTGAGTGGAAGTCATAACAGGTTTTAGGATGACTTTTGCATATGTAACGAATATGCATTTGGGCTAAAATTTGCCACCCAATGCATAAAGACTTGAAAGGTTTATAAGAATGAACTTCTAATATGCAAATGTATATAAAAACCCCACTTATACATGCAATTTTATGTTTTTGCTTTCAAAAACTCTATTTTTATGCATTTTGGAAGCTTGGTTTTTTATAATGGAGTTTTAATGAAAATTTACATATTGATGGCATGCAAAAGTAAAGAAAAACCCACCTAATTGCATGATAAGTATAATCTTTATATGTAACTTATAGTAATAATAATAATATGCAAAAAGACTTAAAAATTTCACCATCACATATATTTAAATCATTTAAAACTATAAGTTAAATTTCTCAGAATGATGTGAAATTTTAAAGCGGGGTTCTAAACCCACTTTACATATAAATGACATTTTTACTTCATGCAGTTACCAACAAAAAGCCCACTTTTGAAGGATTTTAACCAAGACATGCAATCAGGCAGAAAAATCCCACCTGTAGCATGCTTAAAACCTTAATAACTTGAGCTAGACAACTCCGTTTGAGGCCTAAGATATCTCAAAACAAGAAAAGTTCAAAATGCTACAATTCTAGGGCAAAAACAAGACCAAAAACCCAACAAAAAATCAAGGAAAACCAAACAAAGACTCACCTTGAAGAATTTAAACTATGAAATTTTCCATAAGATTGTCCAATTTTGCAAATACAAAATTGAGGACAATAACATCAAAGAGTTAATCTCAGATCAGGTAGAATATTTTGGTCTAATATTATACCAGATCTGCCTTTCTCATCGCTCTTATCCTCGCAATCAGTTGTGGGGTGTGGGTGCGTGTGTTGCTTATGCATAATAGATAATGCTTGAGTGTATATGATAGACTATAAGATATGCTTGACTGCCTAAAACCCATCTTGTAGGAGGGATTTGGGTATAAGAGGAAGGATATAAGAGAGTTATGTGAGTATTCCACCCTAGATTTGACCATATAATTGGTTCCTAGGAACAAAAGGGCACTTACATTGAAGAACCAAGAAACCCCCTTACAAAAACCATAACTATCATCATTCTAGAATAATCATCAACAAAGAGAATGAAATACCTATCTCCATAGTAACTCTTTGTCCTCATGGGTCCACATAGATCATTATGGACTAATTTTAGAATTGCATTAGATGTATGGGTTTTACTCTTGAAACTAGACTTTGTCATCTTACCTTTTTGACAATTCTTGCACATGATATTCTCGGGCTTAGTCATGCTTGGTAAGCCTCTGACTTTTCTTTTATTGTTTATCTTTATCATGTTGTCAAAGTTCACATGATACAATCTTTTGTGCCACAACCATATGTCTTCATTTCTAGCCATAAAACAAGTAGTGTTAATGTAATCAAGATAGAAAATGTTACCTTTTGTTTGTTCACTAGCTCTGATCATCCTTCCTGATTCATTGAAGATCTTTGCCTTCTTATTCTCAAATGCTACTCTGTGACCTATATTGTTTAGCTGTAAAATACTTAACAGATTGTAATTTAGTCCTTTTACCCAGTAAGCATTTTCACATTTGATCAGGTTATTCAACATTATGGTTCCTTTACCTTCAACTGGACAAGGTGTGTCATTACCCATTCTTACTGAACCACCATTATAGTATTCAAAAGTTTCAAACTTTTTCTTATCATCAATCATGTGGTGAGTGCAAACACTATCTATGATCCAGACATTATTCTTACTAACCTTTGATATGAGTGCAATTTCATACCTTTCTTCTTCTTCATGTGAGTCATCCTTCATGGCTACAAATACCATCTCAATGTCTTCTTCAAATTTGGTGTCAGTGTCATCAGCTTTGTTCTCAGCTAGGTAAAAATATTTCTTCCCTTTTTCCTTGTAGTCTCAGGTATCTCTCTTGTTAGATTGTCGATTGCTTTGGTAATCTCTGTTATCACCTCTATCAAACTTCAATCTCATCAAGATCTTGATCATCATTATTACTTTCACTATGATTTCTAACAGAGTGTCTATGACTTGATTTACTTATTTTCAAAGAAGATTTGAATGCAAACTCTATAGATGGTAAGACACTATTATCAAAGTTATTCATCCCAAATGAAATCAGTCTACCAATCAAACTATCTAGAGTAAGTGTATTGTTTGCAATTGCTCTCATTTATTGTATAGCAGAAAATCTAATAGCATATACAGGCAGTAAGGTTTTTAAGATTTTACTTACCACTATCTCCTCTTCAAGTACACCTCCAACTCCTTGGATAACATTAACTACCTCTTTGATTCTACAACTATACTGAGTGATATTTTCTCCTTCTTTCATCCTTAGGTCATCAAACCTCCCTCTTAGGCTTTCTTCCATGGCTCTTAGTACATTAGCATCTCCTCCATGTACCAACTTCAACTTATCCCACATTTTCTTAGCAGAGGTGCAAGTTTTGACATCTTCAAACTTAGCATCGGAGAGTGATGAGGCAAGTTCTATCATCATGTAATTATCTTCATGCTTATCTCTTAATTACTCAAGAGTGTGAGGTCCTGTAGGCAACATATATTCAGTATCAAGGTGTTGAGTAACATCATTACCTATACCTGATAAGTGGAGTCTTATTCTGCTTTGCCATGATGCAAAGTTGTCTTTATTCAACTTGGGCACATCTCATATGTTCATCTTGTGATATTTTTCTTGAGCTATTGAACTCCCTTTCTAAGCGCACAAGCTCTGATACCAATTGTTAGAAATAACTGAGAGGGGGGGGGTGAACTAGTGGCCTAAAAAATATTCCAATTAATCAACCCAAAAACTTAGTACCACAATTTTAAGCCTCTAGTTATCTTCAGTCCTATAAGATGAATGTCTTCAGATATACTTATCAAATTACTACTATTTGGAATTCTCTGTTAAACCTTATTCTTCTAGGTTACCAAATAGTAGTCTTTCATTTACTGAAAAATAGTAAATTACTTAGAGTGTACCAATCAATCTAGATTAGTTATGTGTAATGAAAAACACTAAAGTAATGACTCATAAACACATTGACACATGGATTTTTGACGTGGAAACCCTATTAAGAAAAAAATCACTTGGGACTCGTAACCCAAAATTTTCACTCTTCTGAAGTGAGCTCGGTGAAGAGCCAACCCTGTTAAAGGTTACAAACACACTGTTAGGTGTGACCTTGTTAGAGGATTTAATAGAATAGTTTGTCACTTGATATCGGGCATCTCTAT
>MU222086.1:266138-276650 GCA_018584345.1 Thuja plicata | reverse complement strand
TACAATACATTGCTTATTCTATTATAAAATATTCAAACTTTGTCATATTTAAAAAATATTTGATACATAGTAGTCCTTACCTTTCTATTTTATTAAAATATTTAAACTCTACCCAAAATAAAATCGCGATTTAGTAAAATATTCCTTTCATGAGACAGGTGCCACTAAATCCTCCCCAAAAGATGCATAAGGTAAACCTGAAAATCGTCAATTCACATAAAAATTGTAACATACGTATTAATGATTCAATCGGCGAAGACAAAATATGGCAAGGAGACGGCTGCCAAGGTGGACTCAGAAATGCCTACGCAGCAAGGACCGTTTGTAGGAAAAATATAATAAAACCCTAGCAAAACAAAATGAAATAATCCACCCGGAAGGAGTGGAGAAAATGACAATGGTCGAGAAATGTTCTATTGACTGCGGTGGGTCCCAGCCATCAGCCCTGGCCAATTTAAAAAACACACACAGATGCAACGGTGGAGATTATTTGAATGGTAGTCATTGGCCTCTCCAATCCTACCAACCGTCGATGCATAAAAGAAGCCGGGGCTTTCCCATAAGGAAACGACTACGGCGTAATAAATCTTCCAAATTCAACGTCTCACTCCGATTAGTTTTTACCGTCCAGATTTAACGACAAACTGAATTTCTCGAAATAATGTAGCCGCTTGAGACGTGCGATCAAATACACCATTGGTACGCCTGTTATTTCGAGGCTATTACAGACAAAGTTGCAGAATATCACGCATTTGTCTCTTCGTCAAATTGACAGTCATACAGGAATGGAAAAAAACAAGGAAATTATTGTGTCCATACGCATAGTTAAGCTGATGGTATGCTGAAAAAGGTGCGTCAAATCAAATATCTGGGGCGGGGCATACGCTGGCCATGTGTCCTCACATAAATTAATCATCAAAATTAACTTCTTCACGTTTTCGCAAGCGTTCCAGTGCGGGTCGTTGAGCATTCTTGATCCTTCTCCTCCTGCGGCTGTTATATATTTACACATCTTCAACTTCTCTCCGTTAGCTGCCATTGACACCGCGCTCTGAGTCTCGCGGCTTCATTCTTTCAGTCCTTTCTATACAAAATTTCCTTCATTTTGCCTGACTGCTTACTGTTATTCAACAATGGCGAGCGCAGGAATCGAAGCCCCGTTCAAGCGCATTCGCAAGATAAACCTGAGGTTCAGAATTCCCTACTACACGCAATGGGGAGAAAATTTGGTGGTGTGTGGTTCGGATCCGGCGGTTGGAGGTTGGGACGTGAATAAGTCGGTGCGAATGGTGCCGTATCACCAAGGAGACGTTCTTTACTGGCATGCGACCCTCACTGTTGCACACGACTTCTCCTGCGACTATAATTACTTTGTTGTGGATGAGCAGCGCAATGTTCTCAAGGGGGAATCTGGCAAGCGACAAACTTTTGCTTTGCCTCAGAGTCTTCCCGACGGAGCGTCTGTTGACGTTTACGATCTGTGGCTGGTAATTACTATTATTTTCAAATTTTTGAAGATATTCTTTGTGTTTTTTTTCTGCAAATGAAAATGTTATAGAGCAGAATCTGCATAAAAGAAATACGTGTCAGAGCTAGACTTTTGTCGAAGCCTAAGTTATACCTCGTTCTTATAGAAGTGAATTCCTTTAAGGGTGGAAACTTTACTTAGGGTAAATTGCGATTTTTTTTGTGTGAATTTGGGGTTTTCCTGTCACGATTCGTTCCCTTTATTTCTTTAATGATGCTTTCCATTCGATTTTACTTTATGTACTGCTCGTTCTGATTAATTCGGTGTATCTGTGTGATTAGAGACTCTTTATGCGAATGCGTTTGAATGATATGCAAAGGAATTCTCGAGGACGTTTCTTGTATTCTATTTGTGTTCGTAAGATCTAATTTGTGGTCCATTAATAATTTGGACAAGTCTTATTTGCTGGTTTCCACGAAAATATGCTTCATTCTATATTTTTTACCTTCTCTTTTTATACGGTGCGGTCTAAAGTTATATTGCATACTCATTATTTGTAAACATTTGCCATTCGACAGAATCTCGTCATTTTTACATCACTACGGTGCCACATCTCCCTTTCCCTATGGCCATAGGGGGTTCGAACATGAGGTCACGCTCTTATGAATGTTCCCAATTACAATTCTATTATGACCTTACCATATATCTGCTGGAGTCATTTAACTGCCTGTAGTGGCGGGGTGACATGAATCTTGTCACACTCTAGAAACATCGCCCGTCAGTATTACAGCAGAGTCTCATCCCATCTCCTCTAGAGTTATGTTGGATTTTAGTCCGGGTTATTCTTTTAAGAACAGGATGGGCTTGGACCTGCCTTATTCTTTGTTAACAAGCTAATAAAGTAATTCTGCGACTTGGACGGATTTCTCTGCCTTTTGACATTAAAATAACCCTTTCTTAGAATGCAATCTTTAGCATATCAATTGCAATTCATGAGTAATGTAAATAAATGGAATCAAAGCTGGTTTTCTGGTTCCTCTTGAATCTATTGATTGAGAATATTGACTCCAATTCCTAATGTTTACAGAAAAACGGAAACAGATTTGTTTGCTGGTTGGGACTAAACTCTCTGTTATTCTATGCCAACAAGTGGAAAGATAAAACTACGTGTTCTTTTACGTCAACAAACTCAAAAAGAGTAATTTTTAAATTTTATGATCTGGGTTGAATAATTTTTTTTTCTTTAAATTATACATTTTCCCCTGCCTATGTGATCTTTTGATCTTGATCTAGATTCCCCCCAAGAAATGCAGAGATACAAATAATTTCAGTTTTCCAGAACATGAGAACCTAAAAAATGACGATTGCAATCCATCACCAAGAAGAGTCTGCATTATGGTTTGAATTGAAATATTTATTGGTCTATGTCAACACCTCCAAATAAGATATGTTGGCGGTTTGGACAAAATGCCGTTCTACTCAGATCTAAATTTGTTCTTCCTTGGACAACTTTCAAACTTTGCATAAAACACCCAAAAGTATTTAGTAAGGTACAAATTCATACTGTCTCTTGTAAGATAAGAGGTGCTACCTATGGGATCAAAGTTACAGTGCATGAATACTACAGACTGTGGAAACAAAGTAATTGAATTCACCATTTTACCATATGCTTAAAAGTGGAATAGAGTAGTTTTCTGGTTTGGACTAACTTCTTTGTTATTTCTCGTTAATTTTTTCCCTACCTTTGGGATCTTTACAACACAAAAACATATATCTAAAATTTAGTAGTTTTCTGGTTTGGACTATCTTATCTGTTATTTCTTTTTAATTTTTTCCCTACCTTTGGGATCTTTACAACACAAAAACATATATCTAAAATAAGTGACTTCACTACAAATTGATCCGGTTTATTGTAAGATTTTTTCCCTACCTTTGGGATCTTTACAACACAAAAAGATATATCTAAAATAAGTGACATTACTACAAATTGATCCGGTTTGCATTTGTAAGATTTCAGTTTATAGCATGGAATCTCTAGCCAAGAACAAATTCCTTAAAAACTAATCACAAAAGCCTATTTTCTCAGAGAAATGACCACAATATCAATTAACAAAATCTGGCTATTCCATTTATCAAAGCATAAACAATAAGTGCAATCAAGTTGTTTTTATAGAAAATACGAGGGAAACAAAAGGATGACTACTCATTTTCCAAGAAATGTAATTCCCAAGAAAGGGAAGCATAACTCCTGTTGAAGAGGGCAACATACCGTACTCCAAAAAGGACAAGCACAACTCAAATGTGTAAACAAACTACCTCAGTACAGTGTAACCTATGGTTAATGAATGCATAACTCACCAACAACATTATAGGCAAATATTCTGTGCTTGTCAATTATCAATTATAAACATCAAGATTCTATCACAAATATCAAGTATTACAACAACAGGTAATTATCATTGGGGACATGATTTCCGAAGCATTTGGTAGGAGTAACCTAGTTATTTTTGAGCAGGTTGGTTTCCTTATTCACCACAAACCCTTACTAGAAACTTTCTTAGAAGTCATCTCAAGTTTTATGTAATATGCAGCCCTGATTTTTTTTTTGAAATGTTTGCAAATATTTTGGGGACCAAGTGTTTTCTGTTTGCTGATTGTTTGTTCTAGATTTCGTTTGTCACATAAAATACATCCTTGACATACATTTGCATTGAAAAACATAACACCAACACGGTTGAATAATAATTCACCATAAAACTTTGTAATAGTACATATAAGCTGGAAAATAGTGCAATACAATTACCAGAACCTGAGACAATTTTTTTGATGATTCCAATACATGAATAGCAGGTCAACCAGCACATAAGTCTGCTCCAAAGCACCAAAATGCATAGAATCTTCCTCCAAGTCACTCCCAACAACTTCCAGCTGCCAAGGACTCTTCTCCAAACCCCAATGCCTCTGCAAGGAAGGGAAACAATCACCAAAAATGCAGATTAGAGTCTCTAGAATTCCCACGTGCGGCAGGAAGTGGCGCCCAGGCCTAGAGGGACAATTTGCATTTAAAAATCATTTCTTCACGAAACGTGATAAATGACATTGATTTGAGGCACCCATATGCTGGGAAACCAAATTACCAGTACCTAGAATAATACAAAATTTAACCAGCGAGTTATGAGCAAAAATACGAATTTCTGTATCTCTGAAAATGAAGACCAGCACTGAGAAAATCACATTCAAACATCACGATACTTGAACAAAACTCTCAAAATCATAAGAGGACACCAAAACTTGAGAACCCACATCAAAATACTTCAAAAACCTTCATTATCTTCAAACCCAAAACACTGAAGTACAAGCCAAACACTGAGAATTTATACCTGAAAACTCTAACCAGCTATGGTGGATATTTCACCACCAAAACCAGCAACACTAAAGAGGGTTTTCATCAGTGTAACGAGGACTTGTGAGTCTCGTCAAGTTGTAGGGCGAGGCACCCTCATTGAGTCTGGGGACCCGGACTCGATCGAGGTTGGAGAATTGCCAAGACTTGAGAATTTTTTTTAAATGTTTTTTTTAAAAATTTATGAGATGCCCCCAGACTATATACATGAAAGATAACATTCAAATCCCCATCCTTGTCTTCAAGTCAGCCTCAACCTCGACCTTTTTTTGGTGTTGCCCCCAAACCCCCATCAAACTATAAGTCTAAGCAAGTAGGCCAATGATAAATCATGATCAAAAAAATCTACATAATATATATCCCTTGTTGCAAATCTTTGCATATTCATATTCAAAGTCACAATCAAGGATTATCTTGTGTCATATATTAGATAACTTGTTTAGTATATGTAATTTCCCCTTTCTAAAATAGGATTTAACAATAGATATTAATAAATAAAATTTAAATATAAAATAATAATAAAATATAATTATAAGGTAATTAAGTTTAATGAAAGGTCAAGAGGCATGTAATGAAGATAACTATGAGATATTCTCCATCGCAAGTCAAATTGTGATATTGCTATCATGATTCAATTGTGTAGTTTCTAAGTCAAACTACGCATAGGTCAATGAGTTTGACTCGAAAAGTACATAGTTGAATCTTGATAGCAATATCATCATGTAATGAAGAGCTGTGACTTCCTCAACATAAGATATAAAAGGGAGAAGAGTTCATTTAAAAGGGGACATGGTTGGAGCAAGGAAAAATTAGAAAATGAAATATGTAATAATCAGGTTGGATTTGGAGAAGAATTTAGAAATAAACCTGAATGAGAAATAAAGAACAAAATTAAAATTAGTAAGGAGCAATTAAGAAAGTGGAAGAGACCCCACTCTTGGAAGATGTATTAAGTTGTAGAGTGCATTTGAGGGGAGGAAGAGTTTATATTAGACTTACATTTGCAGATCTGTAAATGAGAAGATAAAAAGGAAGATCATCAAAGAAAGGTTGAAGGTATAACTGTAAGATGAGCTTATAGCAGAATTGTAAAAAGAGTATATGCAGATATAAAAGAGAAATATTTGCTGATGCAAATTGAGAAGGAAAGTATATGCAGACTCAAAGTAGAAGTATTAAGCAAAGACATATTGTGAATCAAGGAAGGATTAATAAAGGAATGGGAAGTAAATAAGGAAGAGACTATTTTGAAAGGGCAAAAATTATGAAGGGTTATACTCTTCCAAAGGGTGCTAATTGTGAAAGGTTGTCTCTTTCAAAGGGTAGAAATTATGAAGAGATGTGACCTCCTTACATTGGAAGATATAAAGGGAAGAAGGTTTCATTTGAGGATGACACTCAAGGGACATCAATTGGGAAATAAATTTATTACTCTCAAAGTGCAGCAAGGAGGGTGGTGACTCAAGTCTTATGAGAGGTGGTGACCATTTCACCAATGAAGTATAAAAGAAATTATCCCAATCATTCAAGGATCTCTTATGAATCATCACTCATAAATCCACAAAAGCAATCATCATTTATCAAATCAAACAAACAATAAATCAACAAACCACTCTATCAAATCAGCATACATTCAATTCACCAATATATCAAACTAGAACTCATTACATCATCACTCATCAATCATCTAATCAACAATCTCTTAATCATCACTCTTCTAATCAGCAAATCCCTCATTATTACACCAATATGTCAAATCATACAATCAAAAGAATTCATTCAATCGAATTATGCCAAATCATACAATCAAAAGAATTCATTCAATCGAATTATGCAATCACTCAAGTACAATCAACAGAAGAGACATTCTACAGATCAAAATACAATAAGCAAGCAAGTGCTTTAACATCAAGGAAGGTCAATCAAGATCACAACATTCAATACAAAGCAAATAGTCTAAGATCAACTGATAGAGGTCTAATAGCAAATACATCTGTTGGCTACAATTTTTGCAAGTAAGTTAGACTATAACTTGGCAAAATTGTAACTTTAGACAACAGTGTGTGAAATTTCTTTCTCCTCTCAACAGTAGAGGAGACTCCCTTCTTACCGCAGGTGGCTTCAACGGAAACTGAACTGAAATACAAACAATTCCTATTGCTACGGTAATACCAATGGCTTAAGGGTTGAAGTAAGAACAACACCTAAGACAACTGTTTACTTATATTGAATTGAAACAAATACAGGAACACAAAGTCTCTTGTACTTACTTCGAAAGATGATTCTGAGAACAGAATAGTCAGGAAAGCACAAAGTCTTTCACTAAATATCCTCTTTCCTAACAAGACGCTTATCACCGAAGCCCAAAGTCTTCAATTTTACATTATTACTGCCACTTCTATCTATATTAATCCTTATTAGTGAAGCACAAAGTCTCCAAGAACTTGAATTAAAGCGCTCAAATGATCCACACAAGATAACTATTAATTGAATAGAGTAAGGATTTAACAAACGCAACTTAAGAATGCATTCATTAATTTCCAGATTGACAACACAAAGTTTGTGAATCCTTGTTCCTTCTATTCAATTCCTCAACTTTGCACAATGAAACTCAAAGTTTTCAAGTATAGCTTTCTTGCAGACAACAAAAGATAGAAAATTTCAATAGGTCTCACTCCTTTATATAAGAAAAAGAAGAGAGAAAGGTGGAGAGGAAAGGGGAAACCCTTAACCATCTTGACTTATTCAATACTTATCCTTAACTAACTAAGTTTGACTTAATAAATGCTATAGGGCTTAAAGCACTTGTAACATGATTACATGGAACAACTTTGCACGTGATACTATCACATGTAATTACATCTTGTTTTTATATTACATGTAATCTGTCAAATACAAATTACAAACACACGATGAAAATATTCTAAGTGCCTGACAAGACACGACATCCACTACATCATCCTTTATAGGTCCTCATGCTGCTATAGGATGCTTTGTGAGTGATGTGTCTAGGTTTGATGAAAACATCTTGGACAAGAACCGCATTTGCATCCTTGATTGGTGATTACTGGGAAGGCATCTTTGTTTCTTTCCATCTCTGTCTTGAAAGCATTCTATACTCTAATCATTTCGTCGCTCATCCTTTTCTTTGATGGTTGCATCATGTTGTCATTCTGTAGTTACTAGAAGAAGCCATAACATGGTCTTTCAAGCTAGAACTTTGCGAATCTGGAAGAATATGCATATAGGATATGAGTAGAAGGCCTTTGAGCACAAAGGGTGAAGGATTTTAGGCAAAATCAGCTCTTTAAAATGGAAAGAAAAACCAAAAATGGGTTTTTCTGAAGCAGTGCATATGCGGACAACAAGCTCTAAAATGATAAAATGAGTATGGAAGGTGAAATATATACATGAATAAGTATTCAATATGCAAGGTGGGGTTTTTGGAAATGTTTGCAACTCATGAAAAGCCTTGGAAAAAGCATGAAGGTGGGCTTTTTTATTTGCTCTACATATTGGGAAACTTTATCTCTTTACACATAAGTGGGATTTTTATGCCCCATTACAAGTTTTTTCTTATAAAAGTATGAATAGCATGAAAAAGGTGGGGTTTTTGGCCTGCATTACATGCTGATAAAGACTTAGCTCTTTTTGAAGTAATTCCATGCTTAGAATGGGCTTTTTAATCCCGACTGCATATGCAAGTATGAAGAACTTCTTGCATATGCAACTTGGAGAAATTTAGACAGAAGTATAAGGATCAAAAACAAAACTAAAAAGCATGCAACTCTGGAAATGAAATGAAGTATTTGCATTCACTAAGAAGAACCAAAAATATATGCATAAATCTCAAAAATAAGCACAAGAAAACTTACCTTCTTTCACCAAAAACAAGAGAAGAAGTTTTTATAAATCCTTGAGCAAAATTTGAAACAAAATCCAAAAGATTTTCTGATTAAGAAAATATTACAACAAGAAGATTATATAGATTTCGAATCTTGACTAAATCCTCTTGAAGGAATGCATTTTGGAGTCAAGATTCGTTGGTTGCCAAGTGTTAAATGATGGAGAAACAAAATGCACAAGTATAGCAACTATATTGACTAAATCAAATGCATATGTAATGGCAACAAAAAATGGCGCCTAGGGCATCAAAAACAACTTGGAACAGATGAATAACAAGCTGGAAATGAAGTTTCTTACCCTAGAACCCTTCCTCAATGCAAAACGTTTGAGATTTAATGCATAAACCTTCCCTCAATGAGCCGTTTTCAGCGAAAAATGCCTTTGGACGGGGTGTTTTTGAGTGTTTGCATATGCTTTGAAGCATGCAAATGCATGTAAAAACGCCACCCAAAGGATAGAGAGAAAAAACGCATGGAGAAGGAAGCAAAAATCGGTTTTTCTGAGTTAAATGCATATGCATTTCATCCAAAATTCGCCACTAAACTCTTTCAATGCAAAAAACTTAAAAACGGGTTGTTGGAGATGCTTTACATATCAAAAACACATGCAATTGCATATAAAATCGCCACCCATTTATTTTAGTCAATAATGATGGGTTTTTCGGAACCAAACGCATGTGTATTTAGTCTAAATCGCCACCAAGCTTGAGTGGAAGTCATAACGGGTTTTAGGATGACTTTTGCATATGTAAGGAATATGCATTTGGGCTAAAATTTGCCACCCAATGCATAAAGACTTGGAAGGTTTATAAGAATGAACTTCTAACATGCAAATGCATATAAAAACCCCACTTACACATGCTATTTTATGTTTTTGCTTTCAAAAACTCCATTTTTATGCATTTTGGAAGCTTGGTTTTTTAGTGGAGTTTTAATGAAGATTTGCATATTGATGACATGCAAAAGTAAAGAAAAACCCCACCTAATTGCATGATAAGTATAATCTTTATATGTAACTTATAGTAATAATAATAATATGCAAAAAGACTTAAAAAGTCCACCATCACATATTTAAATCATTTAAAACTTTAAGTAAAACTTCTCAGAATGATGTGAAATTTTAAAGCGGGGTTCTAAACCCACTTTACATATAAATGACATTTTTACTTCATGCAATTACCAACAAAAAGCCCACTTTTGAAGGATTTTAACCAAGACATGCAATCAGGCAGAAAAACCCCACCTGCAGCATGCTTAAAACCTTAATAACTTGAGCTAGACAACTCCGTTTGAGGCCTAAGATAGCTCAAAACGAGCGGAATTCAATATGCTACAATTCTAGGGCAAAAACAAGACCAAAAACCCAACAAACAATCAAGGAAAACCAAATAAAGACTCGCCCTGAAAAATTTAAACCACAAAATTTTCCGTAGGGTTGTCCAATTTTGCAAATACAAAATTGAGGACAATAACATCAAAGAGTTAATCTCAGATCAGGTAGAATATTGTGGTCTGATATTATACTAGATCTGCCTTTCTCATCACTCTTATCCTCACAATCAATTGTGGGGTGTGGGTGTGTGTGTGTTGCTTATGCATAATAGATTGTAATATCCCTTGCTAAATGATGAAGAAAGATGATTTTTCTACTCAAGGAATATTGTCAAACAAGTTGCACACAATCTGAAATACACCATAAACTGATTGCAAACTGAATATATATATCATATGATAAG
>MU222086.1:203560-244338 GCA_018584345.1 Thuja plicata | reverse complement strand
AACCTTGGAGTTTTCTCATGTTCTTCATGAGTAATTACTTTTCAAGAGAGGGTTGAGTGTTTGATATCCTGTATCAAGTGTTCAATTCCTATATGTTATGTAGTGGTACAAAACTCACATCAACAAACTTCACCAAATCAACCTTGTTTATATACCTTTGCCAATGAAAAGACACAATTATCTCAAGTTGGCCGACTTGCGTAAGGCTTGTTTAGAATAACATATATATTATAAATTATGCAAGTAAGTCGTTCCTTTCTTGGCATATATATTTATTATTAAATTAATTTGTCCTTAATTATGCATTAATTGAAATTGCCATTTCAAGCATAATTAATTGATCTTTGCCATAAAGGCCATAACATTAACGCTTTCTCTTGGACTTGAGGAAATTATCAACCTATAGATCTCCCATCTATAGTAGGACTCAAAAACATAACCACAATGGATTCCTTATCCAATAGTGTCATAGATATCATATCTATCATCTTATCAAACATGATGAAAACATAAGCCACATATGTATTCCATCAATCCATGATAATATTTTGAATATCAAGTTCCAATGATATTCATCAAGTGCTCCGATTATTGGCCTATAGTCATCATGACTATGATGTCTATCACATACTAAAACCTTGAGTATACTGAATACTAAGTCCATGATATTCACCAAATGTTTAGAGCACTGGCTGACCGACATCAAATCCATGATGTCACCATATACTCTTCTGTAGATCCAAGATCCCCGAGCCTCAAGGACTCAACTGATATCAAATCCATGATATCAACAACATTGGCCGAATATCAAGTCCATGATATTCACTAAATGCTCTGAGTAATGGCTTACCGACATCAAGTCCATGATATCACCATGTACTCAACCTGTGGATCAAGATCCACGAGTCACAAGAACTCAACCGATATCAAATCCATGATATCAACAACATTGGCCGAATATCAAGTCCATGTTATTCACTAAATGCTCCGAGTAATGGCTTACCGACATCAAGTCCATGATATCACCATGTACTCAACCTGTGGATCCAAGATCCACGAGTCATAAGGACTCAACTGATATCAAATCCATGATATCAAGAGCTAATGCATAACAAGGATGTTAGCCATATAAGTATAAGAATAACCTCATAAATCTTATCTTATGAAACCATATGACCAGTTTGCTACATATAACCAAGTGCAAACTAAGTGTGTTCAGCTATAAAATATGTCAATGTAATCATATGCCAACATATATAAGTTCCCGAATGAAATATGCCAATGCCAACATATATAAGTTCCCGCATATATATGTAAAATAACATAATGAAAAATATGCAAATAACATTTAACCATTTATGCAAATGTACAGCTATGCTAATAGCCAAGGCCAATAATGTTTACCAGCTGTGCCAATCAGCAAATAATCAGCCATGCCAATAAGGTATGATTCCACACATACGTAATATGTTTAAGGTATGCTGCAATATAATGTAAAGATTGCTCCTCATACATAACAGAAAATATGTCAATGCATAACATATGTCCAAGTGAGGTATGCATCTATACATAAGGTATGCTCCTCATATATGCATAAATCCAATATGTCAAGGTACCACACATAAATCAGTTAATGTTCCCATACATTCACAACATATACCGAAGTGAAGTATGCAGACACATGCATAATGCTGCAACAAAATGTAAAGTATATCACAATATACCAAAGAAAAAATGTGCTTCCTATACATTCATAATCAACTAATAACAATTAACTAGCTATTTCAAACAACCATGTCAATAGGAATGATCCTGCACATTTATACAAATAGAATGCAAAAAGTAAGGAAGGAGTTTATACTGCAAAAGTAGGTTTAAGTGAGCCCATGATTAAACTCCCTCTTAAGTCAAGCACTAAGGTGGGTTTCCTTCCATAATTCATATTATCCATGAATGTTTAAAGTCATACTAGGTTTATGATCTCTGGGACCTGTGCCACTCAAGATGATCTACTCCCTCTGGAACAATATGGAGAGAGGTTTATACGAATCCTATCTTCTCCCTCTCAAGCTTAGGTCTACCTTATAATGTTCACAAGGTATGTTTCGAGATATCTTGAAATTTACCCTAAGAAGGTCAATCGTATAAAACATGCAAGAATGTATTGACACAATTTTACCCATATCTTTTCAGCCAATTATGAGATGATTTCACAACATAGAAACCAATATTAGGCGTAGAAGGCTAAAAGACCAATGAATTTGCATAATCAGAATCCTAGATCTTGATGCAAATCAAAACCCTCATAAGATGTAAGGTCAAATTACTATTTTCAGACCAATCCCTGGTTGCCATAGATTTCTTAGTTTTGAAAGAGTTAGATTGAATTCCTAAATCTGAAATTAGATCTTTTCTCAACCTAGCTCTAATTCCATGTTAATGTTTTCAGATTATCACAAGGAATATGCAATCTATAGAAGTCTTTCAAACACTAAGCACATGATATAAATATGAAATCACAAAGGAGAGATAGTACCCGGAAATCAGACTTCAGTTTCTCCAATGTGACTTCTATGGATGTTGAATTTAGCCCACTTGGAGTTTCTTCCAATTCTGATTGATCCTAATCAGCATTCAGATTTGACTTTGAAATGAATTCGATCTGCACCTATGCCTCCAAGGACTGCTATGAATCTGCCTTTGAATGTCTTTAATGTGCTATCAGATTCGCACCTTAGGACTGCTTCAATTCATTCTAATTTGCCCTTCTGGGACTGCCCTAATTCGCACCTTGGAGCCGCTCAATTTGCCCTTCTAGGGATGCAACAATTCGTTCTAATAATCTGCTCAATATTGTCCAAGTTCGCCTTTCTAGGGCTGCTACAATTCGTCCTAATAATCTGCTCAATATTGTCCAAGTTCGCCCTTCTTGGGCTGCTACAATTCGCCCTTGAATGCTGCACTAATTCTGCCCTAATCGTCCTTTAGGGCTGCTTAATTCTCCTTGAATTCTGCTCTAATTCGCCCTTGAATAAGAGCTTAAAAGTTCTGTTCCCAAATGTAATTCGCTGCCAGTATTTTCGCTCCTAGATAAGGGAAGATTGCTCTTTGATTTCCCAATGATTTGGTGAAGAGAAAACACACATGTTATGTTTTTGATGGTGTCTTAACTTCACCAAATCAACCTTGTATATATACCTTTGCCAATGAAAAGACAACTATCTCAAGTTGGCCGACTTGCATAAGGCTTGTTTAGAATAACATATATATTATAAATTATGCAAGTAAGTCGTTCCTTTCATGACATATATATTTATTATTAAATTGATTTGTCCTTAATTATGCATTAATTGAAATTGCCATTTCAAGCATAATTAATTGATCTTTGTCGTAAAGGCCATAACATTAACAAGTACACTCACTGAAACCAATCATTGTGCCTAGAATCAATATTGATTTGCCTTCCTTATCTAAAGGAGGCAACTTTGTAGAAGGAATCACATTACTCCCAAGAGCCTTCTTAAGGTGTGATGTAGAAAACATTATGCACCTTGTTCCTCTCAAGTAGCTCAAGGTCATAAACCTTCTTTCGAATCCTCTCAGTAACTCGAAATGGACCATAGAAGCGAGGCTTCAACTTCTCTGACCCACTCTTCTTGAGAGTGTATTTCCCGTAGGGCTGCAATCTCAAGTAAATCAGGTCTCCCGCCTCAAATGTGTCTCAATACGATGTTGACCAGCGTACATCTTCTGCTGATTTTGAGCATGCTGAATGTTATCTCTCAAAGATCTCATGATACCTTGACCCTCTTGTAATAGATCTTTGGCTAGAGGTACTCCACAATCTCCAAAATGTAAATCAATAAAGTTGGAAGCTTCATAACCATACAACCCTACGAAGGAGACATCATGATAGTCATATGATAGATGGAGTTATAACAATACTCCCCCTAATGTAACCATTTAACCCATGCCTTCTGCTGCCTTGAAACATAGTTGCACAGGTAACCTTCCACCCATTTGTTGACAATTTTGGTTTGTTGATCAGTCTGGGGGTGGTAGCTAGTGCTAGGAGTAAGCTTTGTACTGCATAGCTTAAACAAATCTTGCCAAAACAAGTTGATAAATTTGTTGTCCCTTGGAGTCTTAAAACCTTTCTAAAGAACAAATCTTCCACTTGTACTGCTGTGAATCCTATTGAAATAACATAAAAATGAGCAAACTTGTCAATTTGTCCACTATCACATATATGCAATCCTTACCATCCACCTTGGAAAGTTCTATAATAAAATCTGTTGAGATGCCTTACCACTTTTGAGTAGGAATGGGTAGGGGCTGCAGTAGACTAGCACGTAAGTATGTTCATTTGTGTTTTGTTGGCAACTTGGCACCCAAGAACATATTTAAGAATTTCATCTTTCATTACTTTCCATGAAACTCTTTCTTAGATTTGCCTATATGTCTTATGATATCTAGGGTGGCCAACCATAGGAGTCTCATGAAATGTTTTAAGAACCTTTAGTTTAAGCTTAGATTCAAGAACTAGCATGTAGTGTCCCCTCTTTGAAATAAGATTTAATAATAAATAACAATAATAATAATAAAATTAATAAAATAAATAAATGTAAGGTACTAAAATCCATGTAACACAAATAGTCTAAAAATAACTCAAATCATCCAAAATCGATAGAGTAATATTATAAAGGAACAAATGTAGAAATTTTTTCTCACACATGAGATATACACTTTAATTACATTAAGATCGACCTACTCGTCGACGCAACACATGATAATGATACAAATGGACCACTGATAATGATACAAAAGGACCACTAAAGGGTTGATACATCAGATGAAACATAAATGATACTATACATCATCTCACCTCCTTTAGCCATCGGATTGCTCTCCATCTGCTATGGTTGACGACAAGAATGAGGTCTAGGCGCTTTCTCCACCCAGCCATAGAGTGGTTAGCTCCCCTAGTGCTCAACATAAAAGGTTGAGTGCCCAACCCTGCATGAAGAACATAGCAAACTGGAACTGGCAGGTCGATGGAATCTGGTGCAGCACTGTGTCCTATCTAACATTTCATAACATAATGTAGCATCTACACAGTGATATGGCAGGGAGTAAAATCCATAACATTCACTAGTATCACATGAATGCACATAATCGCTTTGACCAAATCATAAATTACGCTAGTTCCCTAGTAGATAGGTCAAAAAAATAAACACCTATCCTTCCTTGTTACCCCATATTAGGCACCCGTCCATAAAACACATCGCATGAAATGGGGAGAAAAATAACACATCTCACCTATGATTGTTCTACCAAAGAAGTACTACCCTCCCTTTTTACAACTAGACTTAGAAATTTAATGATGTTAATGAGGGAAACACCAACCATATAAATATATATATTTAGATAAACGATAAATATATCCCTCAAAACAATTGGGATTAATGGCATGACAACACATCTAAATATGTGAACAATAAATTTTCCTTATCAACGACAAATTTGCATCCCCTTTCTAATTTTATAAACCTTTTTACAAAAATAAAACTACAATTCACACTTTATTTGACATTTTAATTATCGAGATTATTTAGATAAGAGAGCTATTACAAAAATAAAGAAATAAGGCTACTTAAAACATTTTATAAAATTATAATTATAATTCTCCTTGAATTACATAAAAGAAAAATTCAACATAATACAATATAACATATTCATGATCTAATTCTTCTTTTATTTTATTTTTTAGAACTACACTTTTCTTGGAAAGTGGATAAGAATTCAAGTGGGCTCACTTAATTATTCTACATGAAATTCAGATAAAAATTAAAATATCTAGGTGGGCCCCCTTAATTATCTTGTTAAGAATTATAACATATATTTTATTTTTGACTAATAAATCACATATTATAGAAATCCTTTAAGTCAGCTATGAGGAGATGGGTTTGACTTCGTTTTAGATTTGAAAACAAATGATAATGTTAAGGACAAAGCTTCATGTGAGCACTTCCACCTCCAAATATATTCACATGATTAGTAAGCCAAGGTAATAATCCTTCCTTTCTGCGTGGATTCTTTTGTTTTGAACAATAATGACAATGTTGGACTCAGCAGAAAGTATGCACCAAATGCAAAATAAAGACAAGGCCTATGATCTGTTCAAGAATTATTATCACATGGAAGTTGAAAGTTTGCAAGAAATAAATAGAATTGATTTTTTTTGTTAAATGCAATGCTCAGCATTTTAACCGTTTTCTAACATCTTCTCATATCTAAACCAAACAATGGTTTCTTATGTCTGACAGTTATCAAGACAAGTAACAAGGATAACTACGATGACTCCCTTCTGCACTATCAAATTTGGGTGAGTAAATTTACTGCCAGAATATAATGAAATTGGAAGGTTTGAAACGGTAATGGGTGGTCTTAAGATCAGCACCCTCTACTGGGTAATAAAATAAACACCCAAATTCATGACCAATAAGCAGCATTTAAATAGATCTATATACATTTTATACTCATTTCCTGCATTTCATATGGACAGTGCAATCTGACTGCCATGAAAATTGACACCTTTCAGACTAGGCCTCTAAAGTTTAGTCATAAGAAATCTCATAATTTGCAGCTGCCTATGCCCAGGTCAGCTGTCTATTTAGGGCGAATTTTGATGTATGGAGTCCTTATATATATATATGCCATAAACCTATGGGTTGAACCACTGAAACAGGAGGGCTCGATTACAACAAAGTGAATTGAAAAGCTCATAAATGGTTTAATAAACTTCTGGCAACATGTGCAATGTGATTTTGTTTTCATATTTTTTTAAACATGAGGTGTTGCCATAAGGAATTTCAATATTCTACATTCATCAAGAGTTGCACAAAAGAAAATACTCCTTGCCAACTACAACATGGAAACAAAGAGATTTTTGCAGAGATTGAATACGAAACCTGGCAAATCAATTGCAGAATCTGACCTCCCAACTCCCTTCTCTCTCTCTCTCTCTCTCTCTGTGTGTGTGTGTCCATTCTCGTGGCTTTCTGCCTTGCTAAATAAATATTTTTCTCCTCTTTAACATCAAACTCCAACAGTCTATTTAATTTTCATCTTCCCTTTATTAAATGGGTATGGGATTTTTTTAAAAATATGCACGGGCTTTGATAAATGGGTATGGGGATGTTTTAAATGAGTATGGGGTAACTTGACTTTGCATGCCCACCATAAAATTTGATAGCTGGCTATTTAAGTTTTGGATAAAATACAGAAATACTGATTTGATCTTTTAGATAAGTAAAAGACAATCAAAATAGTATTATTAATAAATGTCTACATCAGTTGTTAATTTTATATGTATGTATTTTCATCACAATTTAAGTTTGTTTGAATGTATTCTTATTTTTAATCAGTTTCAACAAATTGTAATTAAAACTATAACAATTTCTAAAAAGGACAACTTTTAGACTAATAAAACACTCACAGCAATTATTTCAAGTGAAGATAGATATGCAATTATTCAAATAAATTATAAAATCACCCTTACCAATCACAACCTTGCATATCAAAATAGCACATATCTATATCCAAATATTCTAATATACAAGTGTGCATATGCAAATCTGGAAAACAGGATGAGAAATCCATTAAAACAGACGCAATCATCTATCTAAGTGAGTGTGTGAGTGCCAATTTCTATCATTCCTACCGCTGCCGGGGTGCTAACTGCTTCTACCTGGGCTTCATTCTCACCTTCTAACCTGTCCACAACTTACACCACTCAAATTTTCATCAGTCCAGGTTAGTACCAAAATTTGTAATCTATAATCAATAAGTAAATTGCATCCTTTATTTCATTTTATTTCTTTTCACATTCAACCATCCATAGTACATATAATTACGATGCATAATAACATAAATCAAGGTATAACCATAACACGATATTCACAAGACATGATAATCAAACATCATCCATAAACATAATAATCCAATAGCTAACATCAATCAAAGTAACTAACTAGTCAAACACAGTCAATAAAAGTCCATAGAGTCTATAGTATCTCTGAAAAATACGAACACAAAAGGTTGAGACGTGACAATAAATATATATACAGTGTAATTTTAATTTTATGAAGTCTCTAAAAGAGACAAAATTGCAATAAATATCCTACATAAGAGTCAGATATGTTATCAAGGAGAACATCTAACCGATAAAAGACATCCAAACATTGGCCGAGAGGACTACGATTGCAATTAACAGTCTTAAGAATGATTAAGTATGGAGATTAATGAGAGTCGTCTAATCATGCAAAATGCTAGATAGTCAAAGTCAACAACTAATATTGAATTGTGTTACGAAACAAGTATTTGTCGAAGTTTCATAATTAGCGATCCCATGAACGACTAAGAGAAAGAGATTGAGCATCGATTTCTTATATAGAAAAGAATTGAACACATCTAAATGATATCGTTATTATAACCAGTTAATATTACTCTGTATGAAGGTAGTAGATAGTGGATTCTAATCGATAATAATCAGGGATAGCGACTAAATCAAAAGTGGAATCGACTCAAGAGATTATAGCATTGTTAAGCTCACCATCGACTTCATCCAATACTAGCATAACCTAGGAATGTGTTCCCAACCCTAAACCCCCCCGTTCCTAGGACAGGGGAATGTTGTTCCCTCATCCCCCACTGCCGCTGCTTCGCTGCCAAAATGCGAGAGCGTGATAGATGAGGAGTTTGCCTTGATGGATGGTTAGAGGCCTCCCTTCACTACATTTTGACATTTTGTACTTGTTTTGATATCATGCTACTCATTGTAATCATATATATGATATTTTTGATGCTCATATAATAGAAATCTTCCATTTGCCGATTCAACAATTTCATTTGTCGAATTGAAATTTTATGTAGTATTCTAATTCTATCGATATTCAATGTTCAAGTATTTAGTATTACTGTTTAGTGTTTACAGTATTAGTATGTATTTGCAATTTTTCTATTTCACTTCTTAATACCTTATACATCTTTTCATAACTAGCATTTCAAGTACTATGTTTATGGTATACGAGCCCCCTCACCGCCGTCCCCAAACTTAAGTCCCTTCATCCCCTCATCCTGACGTCTTGCTGCCCCCAATGGGTGGGCTAACTATGGCCAATACTAATACAATTCTGTCAAGAATATATCAAGGGATGCGATATGGAGTGTTTTCAAAATGATGCGATTTAATATAGTTAAACGCCAGCATTTAGAAGGGTACAAATTAAGTTAATAAACCAATGTCTTTTAAATTCCAAAGGACATTAGCTTTCAGTCTCGAAGGATAAATTATAAGGCTTGATCTCACTTCAGCAAGGCATCGACTTGGAAGGTCGTGGAAGAATAGATATTATAAAATAGGCGAATACTGATTATCGAAGGATCAATTTGGGAAATGTATCTCTTTGTTATCACTTTTTGGGATCTGTTCAATAGAGCAATTGCTTATTTGACATTAAGGATTGTAATTGTATCCTTATAATCGATGGATGGAATCACATCAGAACTGGTTAATATATTCGATGTAATCATAGGAAAAAGGTATCAGAAAAATGATGTTAATTATTATTTGTAATTGGTATTCATCAAAGAAGATGAATCGTATGATAATGCTGACAAGTATCTATGAATTAAAAACTGATTTACAAAATATTATATCTATTAGGGATAATGAACCTTTATATTATATCTGCGTCTCCATGGCACACACGCGTCTTTTTTCAAACTCTTTTGAAGACTTTTCTTCTTTTTCATCCGAATCAGATTGCTCTTCTGATTTTTCTGCTGCTGATTCTTCAGCTGAATGGTATCTATTTGATTCACCATCCCTTTAGTGGCACACTTATGTTTAGGGGCCCAAGGTTCTTTGCGTTTGAAGCATAAAGTTATCTTTCTTAGGTCATTTAGTACCTTCCTATCAAGTCTTGTAACTGATTTCTTTGGCTGATTGGAGTCGTTTGAGAAATTTTTGTTCTCTTTCTTGTTATGAAAATACCTGGACTGAAATTTAGATTTTGGGATAGCCCACCAATACTCCCTGTATTTTCTTCATAGCTTCATGTGAGGATGGAGGGTTAAATGCCTTAATCCACCCCCTTATTGGCTCCATGAGTCCCATACTGAATAAGACTACCAATCTCCTCTCTATAATCCCAGAAACCATAACGAAAGCCTTTGAATTTTTGTTATGTAAGCCTCCATTGAACCATATGTTTCAACTGTGCCAACTCCCTGAAGTGCAAATCAAGATCTTTTTTGTCAAATTTCTCAATGAGTTTATTGTAAACTGATCATATGTAGTGATAGATCTATCACCCAAGGTGATAAGGCCATGGTACCATCACTCATGTGCAACACCATCCAAGTGTAGAGTGACAAACTTAATTGCCTCATCCTCAACCATAGGTGTAATGTCCCCAAATTGAGTTTACCTGTTTATACACATAAACAACAATTCCAACAATAACCAGTGTCACACGGGGAGGTGTCATTGCCCCTGGACCCTCGCATTCTCGGGATGGAGGGACACTTTCGCCACGTCCTCCCACCGTGCTCAATCGCCATTAGAATCGCCGAGGAGTCCCTTGAGCGTCTCGGAGACTTCTAGAAGTCTCCTGTCCCTAGACATTTAAAAAGTGTTTTTTTTAAATTTCTTTATATATATATATATATATTTCCTAGCAAATTAGATATATACATATATTTTTGGCTGATTGAAGATCATTTGCACACCTACGACATTTAAACGATAAGCTGATTGAAGGACATTTTGTACTTGTTTTTATATCATGCTACTCATTGTAATCATCTTTAGGATATTTTTTATATACTAGAAATATTTCGTTCGCCGATTCAACAATTTCATTTGTCAAATTGAATTTTTATTTAGTATTCTAATTTCTAATTAGCAATTTGATATTCAATGTTCATTGTTCAATGCTCAAGTATTTAGCAGTCGGCATTTGCAATTTTGCTATTTTACTTCTTAATGGTCTTACACATCTTTTCATAACTAGCATGTTGATTAAGTAATAAGCAACATTACTGAAGTGGAAATTTCACTAAGGGTTGGCGCCTCTAGTGGGAATGTTCTCACAAACTAAATGAGGGGTTGGTGCCTCTAAGTGGACAATTGTTCACGAATCGAATGAGAGATTGGTGCCTTTAATTTGTAAAATAAATTATTATATAAAGCAAGCAATTTGCCATGGTTTTCTCCCATAAAGGTTTACATGAAAATATTTTGTTCGTGTTCTTTGCATTTGAATGATTGTCGTAATTGTGATTGATAAAGTTTAATTTGGTAAAAGTTGTTATACTGATTCAGACACCCCCCTCCCCCTCTTAGTATAACCGTGTGCTCGACAAAAAATTAAGTGTTTTTGGCATAAATTTGATATACCTTCAACAACTCCAAATTTAAGAAAGTCTCGAAGACCACTCTATTTGAGTGCCAATTGCTTGCATCACCAAGTTAAAGGGGTATACAATACATAGTGTATTAAAAATGTGTCTGTACCTTTCCTTATCCAAAGCATTTTTTTCCTTGCCATTTTTTGCATTGTTTGATTTGGACAATGTTATCAACAACCACCATCTATATGGATTCATTGAGGGTTTTAGAAATGAATTTTGCATCCTTTACTTGCCCTCATAAAATTGAATACTACCCCTTTGGAGGACATGGCAATAACATTTATTAAAGGTCAGTTTTTACAATTTTTTTATCCATCAGATATAATCGACACCTATTTTAATCCACGAATCCTTAATTGGTTTGAGTGACGTCTTCACAATTTTTTTCTTTTGCCAAGAAGGTGGTGAATATCTTTTCATATCCAAGACTTGTGTAACCAGAGGGTGCATAATTGATAGTTGCCACCATTTTCTGCCAATATTCTCCAAGTTGAAAGGAAGCCCATTGATGTAAATGCAACATGCAATTTTTCTTGCTTCATTTTGAAATACCTTAACCAATATTCTCCTCTTTTGCGTGGAGAGGGATATTGAAGGTGTCTCTAAGAAAGGATGTTGGGAGGTCATTATTGAAGGAGAATTTGTAGGTGGCTCTACTGATATTTTTTTTGCTAATTTTGCTCTCACAATATCAGCTTCTCTTCTTATTCTCTAATGATCCCCTAATTTGTTCTTTTGGCTAACCTTTCTTGTTTTGCTCTTCACATATTCTAATTCTATGTGCACTCATAGCACACATGAGACCTTTCACATGACTACATGAGCTCTTAAATTGGATCCCAAACTAATTACAATTCTAAATAAAATCCCCTTCTCCTAGATGTTGTTTGAGCATTGTAACATCTTTCAATAGAGGAGATGCTTGGTCATATTTAAGCTGTTTATTTACCTCATGGAATTTGAATTAATCGCCATTTCAAATAGATTACTGTTATAAGAAATTACAAAACTAAAGATAAAATAAAATACAACCCTACAATATGTATAAACTATAAACTAATAAAATTAAAAGTTCAAAACAAACACCAGAAAACGTTTTGAAAATTCTTGAAACTTGTTTTTTTTTCTACTCGAAAAATTTTGTTAAAAAAATGAAAGAATTCATTATACTACTTACCTTAGATCAGTAGATGTCCTTTGTGCAAAGCTAGATTAGTCCCCCTGGCACTATGCAGTTGTTCTCCTCTAAAAAATACATGCAATCTTCCAAAATGTAAAAATGGCAAAACAATAATGAATTTGTGTGAACCAGATTTGTTTGTCAAACAACAAACATAATGGGTGCATTTAAGGTTTTTTGAATGTTCAAATGTTTAAAAATTAAATCGATCAGATTTCCACAATCCATTGAATTTAGAGTTGAATTTCTGGCTTAGATTGTGTATGTTTTTTAGCATCAACGTTTCGGATCACACTCCGTGATCCATCATCAGGATATAAGAGCAGAGAGCAATAAGGAAATGTGTTTAAAAATTACTTTTTGTTTTTGTTTTTAACATTAAAAAAAATGATCATTGGAAACTTGTCTAAAAGGACATTTAATTATATTGAAATAGATATTCCTTTTCATTGGATTCAAAAGTGAACTCTGATGCATTTTTTACTTATTTTGTTGTCTAAATATGTTTACAGTAGATCTATTTAATTTTTTGTGCATATTTGAAGCTAATTTAAAATAAGATGCAAGATAATTAGTTTTTCCCTTAAACTTAGCTATTTTTCAACGTTTTCTCCATTTGTGGAGTTTTCTTGAGTCTCTGTTTAGTCAAAGAAATGACTTGCCAAGTTTGTGTTAGGTTTGAATAGTAGGTTGACAATCACTTTGTTATCATCTGTTTATATGTTAACTACGATTGTCAAGTGCAGAAATATTGTGATGGTTTATAAGTGCCAGAATATTATCCACAAACTGAGGTACTTGAACCAGATTCTCCACCAAACTGACCTTTTTTCTTTTCTTATTTCTGTGCTTGAATTTTTTTTATTGACTTTTTCTTGGCTGGTCATTTCTGAGACAGTTGGGGGATGTCCAGGCATCTCCTAGCCACCTCCTACCTTTTTCTTTCCCACCCAATGGAACATAAATTTATTCCCAACTGACTGGAAGCTTAATTTGTCTTAACAGATTCATGGCTGTTTAATAAATAACATTGGCTAGAGACATTTTTTGTGAAGTGTTCCTTAAAGAAAATTATGCTTTTTGAATTTCAATCTATTCCAGGATGGATCAGACCCTGCATCCCTCCTTTCTAAAAGTGCCTTTCAGAAGGCCATCTTTCACCAAGATGAGAACAAAGACAAGCTTGAGGATTTCAAAGCAACTATTCAACCAGATGATGTCCATGTGGAGACTTTCAACATGCAAGGTTAGTTTTATTTTGTTCTCCTAACTTTTATTTTTCTTCAATGACATTTAAAATTTGGATTTAAATAGTTCTAGAGACATTTCATATTATAGGGTAAACCGTAATGTTGATGTTTATATGTTGTCTGGAACTAAATTACCAGATTTTCATTATTTTATATATGCCTCTTTTATTGTGCTAGCTGTATCTGACAACATTGTGTTGAGGTTGTGCAGATTCTGTCCTTGTCCGCTTCATACTTTGCTGTCCAAAAATGGAAAGTGGAAAGATTGTAAGTTTTTGTTGTATGTGCTATGCTGGTCAGTTTCTCATTGTGTTCTAATTAGAGTTCACCAAAATATTTAAGCATGTTCATATCAGCGAAATTGTTCATTTTTAGGGGCCTGTAAGTTAAGGATATGTTTGTATTTTGGTTACAGTATTTTTCTTTCAAAAACTGAATTTTGGGTGCTGCAGGCATTCTTGACCGGCAGTGCATCAGCACTAGGAAACTGGAATTTTAAGGAGTCTGTTAGACTCTCCTTTTGTGCAGATACTTACTGGCAGGCTGATTGTATAATTAGAAAGGATGAATTTCCAATAAGATATCCTTTCATTAGTACTAGTTACTTTTTCTTAGCTTGAAGAAAGTGTTGGTATATAAAATTATAATCATTTGTCTTGTCGCCATTGGTTATACTTTAAGTAGAGAAATATTTATATCATTTTTTAGATGGCATTTTGAAAATATGATTAATGAGAGTCTATTGTCTGTTGTTTAAGTATTTTTTGGTAGTTTCAAATCTAAAAAATTTCCTGGCAATAGAGTTGTTGAGCTCTATTTTGCTATACATATCACATCATATGATATGGTGCTGCTTTTGTATCGTTCGATTCTTTATGCTTTAAGTAGAGAAATATTTATATCATTTTTTAGACGGCATTTCGAAAATATGATTAATGAGTCTATTGTCTGTTGTTTAAGTATTTTTTGGTAGTTTCAAATCTAAAAAATTTCCTGGCAATAGAGTTGTTGAGCTCTATTTTGCTATATATATCACATCATATGATATGGTGCTGCTTTTGTATCGTTTGATTCTTCACCTAAATGTTTTTCTTAATAACGAGGTGTGCACATATAAGTATTTTGTCAAGGACAAGAGCTCAAAGATCATTCCTGAAATTGGTGTTGATAGAGAGCTTAGCTGGGATTCTACTCCAAGGAAATCTACTACAATGATTTTTCTATCAGATGGAAGCTTCAGGGTAAGGTTATGTTTTAGTACTTCTTTGGAACAATTGGTTTATACATAAAATCCATTTGGAGGAGAATAATGGAAACTTATTGGAGACAACATTTCAATTATCATTGCAGGAAATGCCATGGCGTGGTGCTGGAGTTGCAATTCCAGTTTTTGCACTTAGAACAAATGATAACATAGGAGTAGGCGAATTTCTAGACCTAAAACTGCTTGTTGACTTGTCAGTCAAATCTGGCTTTCACTTGATTCAGCTGCTTCCTGTGAATGATACTTCTGTTCATGGGATGTGGTGGGATTCCTATCCATACAGGTACAACGACTTGGAAAGAATACTTAGGGTTATGTTGAGTTATATGGTAATATGGTGTCATTAGAAATCTACACTACTAAATTCACTGCATATGGTGTCATTAGAAATCTACACTACTAAAATTCACTGCTCAGACTTTGCTGTTAAATCAGACAATGACATGATGAAGACTAGAAAACACAATTTTAATACAAAAAGTTAATTATCTTTCTTGGCACTTTGTACGGGTTCTGACTTGGTGGTGCGTGCAGCTCTCTTTCTGTATTTGCCTTGCACCCATTGTATTTGAGGTTGCAAGCGCTGTCACAAAAAATACCAAAAGAAATTAAGGTATGGAATGTTCACACCTCTTGCTACTGAAACTCCTGGTTATTCTGAAATTCCTTTGCATGGACAAACCTTGGCATGCAATTGCTTATTGTATCATAGAAATAACATGCACTTTCTCATGTTTGCAGCAAGAGATTGAGAAAGCTAGAGAGTGCCTTAACTTGAAGGTTTGTTTTAGCAAATAGTGTTGCCGTGCTGGGACATTGCTGTTGTTGCAGATGTTTAATATTTGATTTCTGGGGCAATTCTCTATTATTGTAACTTGTATTTCTTGGATGAATATCCACAGGATGTAGATTACGATGGTACAATGGCTGCCAAATTAGCAATTGCCAAAAAGGTTTTCTATTTAGAGAAGGATGAAGTGCTTAGTTCGGATGCTTTCCAGAAGTTTTTCCAGGAAAATGAGGTGAATAAATGAAGGAATGAGCTCAAAATTTGTTGATTAATGGATAAGCTAGTTGTGTAAAAATAAAGCATCCCATGTCTATTTGTAATGGCGTTTTATCTTTTGTTCTTAACCAACCTTTTAATATAAACATATGATGGAGTATCCACCTTGAATTATCCCAAAAATGTAAAGCTCGCATGTAGCCACTCTCCTACAGTTTAGCATTCTACTTGAAGAGATTTGGCGGGCCTTTCATATATATTCATTTACTGTGGTGAAAGTAACTAGTTCTTCATCTGATTATAGGTGGCATTACAATTATGAATTTAGAGGCACTATTTATGATATTTTTTTTGTCAAAATAATGTTGGTTGCTTTAAACTTCTCATTCTTGTACTCAGTTCACTGTTTTCAATTCTTTGGCTGATGGACAGGCCTGGCTGAAACCATATGCTGCTTTTTGTTTTCTTCGAGATTTTTTCGAGACATCGGACCATAGTCAATGGGGCTGCTTCTCTAAATTTTCAAAAGAAAAGGTGATTTATTTGCATCGAATTTAAATTATTTCAATATTAACTCAGTTTACAGATGGTTCTCTTCTAATTTTTTTTCTAATCAAGAATATTGTTTTCTCTTCCATGTTGCAAAATTATTTCATTTGAGTCTGTAACTTTTGGATGGTACATAAAAGATGTTAAAACATTTTCTTTAGAGTTGTAAGACGATCTTGTCTTTGCCCACGATTTCTTTATCAATAATTGATGAAGGGTGCTCCCCTTATTAACACAAACACACAACAGAATCGAGAATAACAAGATTTACAAAGACAGGAAATGAGCTTTCTATTATCCACCATGAAATGAAATTACAATATTCTGAAATATAACATGCACTTTCAGAAATGCAACATGCACAGCCACATGGGCATTTTATTACAATAATTTGCAAGCCAGAGCCACCAGCTGCATAACCAAAAACTGCCCTAGACAACCCTATGAGCCTTCAATATATAGGCAATTTTAACCTCCCAAGAAGACTCTAGAAATTAAACCCTAAAGTTTGAGGCCGACCATCCCTAAGATATTATTATTCATTTATTATTACATAAGAGTAGGCCCAAACAACTTTGGAACCCAAAAAGAAATTTTGAAGAAACTTTAACATTTTCAAGTTCAGGTAGTGCAACTTCCGGAGACCATAACTCATCAACCGTTGACCCGATGGGCCGCTGTAACCCTATTTCGAAAATGCCACGAAGTTCTCTACAATGCATGATTGGGTAATCCCAGTTTAGCCAAAGTTTCGACCCCATTCGGAGCCTCTAAAGCCTTCAAAACTGAGTTCGAAGTTTCTGTACCCTGCTGCCAATGCCAAAAATATCCAATATCTACAAAACTCGACTTGATCTAGCAATGAAACTTTACTGGCAGGCTGATACAATCAAAGTGAATCTTCAAGGAAGAAAACAGAACATTCTGAGCTCAAATGGAAAACTTACTAAAAATAGTAACTTTCCAGAAGTAGTAACTCTGCACAAAATAGCCCTTATTGAAAAGAAACCAGAAAATATTTTTGGGTGATGCAAGATTGCTCTTACACCCAGGATGCTCCTGCATCAGTAATATAGTAGAAATGGAAGACAGAAATACTGTACTTATAAACTTGCATGTTAATAAATAATATAGAGTTAATATACATATGAATTTCGGCAACGAGATATATTGATGCTGGTGGGGCTCGTAGTCAGCATACAAAGACTATTACATTTTGTTAATATTATTTTATCTGACTATGTATTAGTTGTTTGTTTATTTTTGGTATTTATATGAGTTGGTTGCTAGACAGTTGAGTTCTAGTGACAACCTTCTAGTCCTTTAAATGACCTTAGCATTGTGAAGGAAAGTAGTCTAATCCTTGGTTGACCATTTTTGGTCTATTTCTGTAATAACTTAATATGCTAATAAATTTTTTATTTTACTCCTGTGTCTGGTATGCATTGCTTTTATTAATTCAATTATAAATTTTATCAGAGGAAGAGTAAAGAGGGCTGACCTCCCATGCCAGACACTAATGGTTGTCTATTCTTCCTTTTTTGGAACACACTACCTTATTACTATATAATTCTCTTTTATGAACACAACATCTGAAAGACAACTCTGCAACATACCCTATAATAAGTATTATATATAGTATAACAAGAATTTACAGTTTCTCTAATAACTCTACAATTATGCCCCTCAAAATTAATTAAATGTCTTTTCTTAATGATTTATTTTATCTTCAGAATCAGGAGGCCCAATAAGATTTGGCCTACCATTCTCAAGATGGGTATTTTTATTTGCTAAGATGATCTGTAACTGAATTGTTACCACTAATTTGGGAAAAGGGTCCATTCAATACCATGATGAAAAACATAATATGGTCGTCTTTCTAGGCATATGGGTCTCTTCCATTGATGTCCGTTCACGAGTAGGGAAAAATCTTAAAGCCTATATTTGGAGTTTTTGTTATTGATGTGCATCTTCTGGAAGTTGATTGATATGGATTGGACACAATTTGATCAATTATTATGTCGTTGTCCTTTCTCAAGTTTTGGAAGTCTGCTCTGCTTTAGTATAGCTTTGTTTTCTGGCTTCTACCCAATAAACAATGGCTTCTTTTTTACAAATAAAAGTTACTGAAATGAGAATAAGCTTTGCAGCAATCAAGATCTTTATTTTTTACCCTAGAATACCTTAAAGAAGTTGTCCTTTATTTTTTTTGCGCTCTCAGTAAACTTATTGTATTCTCTGCAAAGCTTAATAGAATTGTCACTTGATAAGTCAAAAATTGTTTTGCTTATTGGTGTTCTTCTCGGGCATCATTCTCCATGTGTAGTGATTTCTGGGGTTCACATACTTTATTCTCGCTAATATACTATTTGATTCCCATGCTTTTATCTTTATTTTATCACCTTACATAAGTATTATGAGTAAATAGCATGGATGTCGTGTAAGAAAATCAGAAACTTTGTTCTTTTAGCAATATCCAGGAATGCATTCCTTGTTTACATGTTCTTTAGCAGTGTATAGCACTAATATATTAAGAAATATAGATATCTCAAATATATCTATCTGAAAAATGCTGAGAGAGATTAGTCTTGAGTTATTTAATTTACTTAATAGTATTTTTTTTTAAGTTGGTTTTAGGTAAACATTTTAATTTCTAAGACATTACCCGCAGTTGTGAAAGAATTATCTTTGTTGTCTTCTGTTGTTTTCTTATGTGCTAACAATATAACTTTCAAACTATGTGTTTACTTTTTACGTGCTCAATTGCTCCCTTTCTTTGCATGTACAGTCGTGCTTTATTTCAAAGTGTCTCTAGTTCTGTTGTACAGGCGGTATACAATATTCACATCAACTTTATCAGCCTGTCTTCTTTCCTTGTACAATTCTTTGAAGCTAACCCTCAAATGATAGTCTCATCTTTTACTGTCTCTAACCTTTACCGTGAAAATTCAATCTAGGTTGTATCAGTGTTTATGTTTTCTGTAATGTACACCATAGTTGTTTTAAATGCTATGATGATTTCTTTACAGAATTTATTTTTCGACTTGATGATCTTACATGCAAATGATTGATAAAAGCTTGTTAACCTCAAAAAATATATTACACATTTTATCCAGTAACCCTGTTTCACTAGTCTTTTGGCTGGGGAAGCTGAGAATCTTTATTAAATTGATTTGCATTACAGTTGGAAAAGTTGGTATCAAAGGAGAGTGACCATTATAACACGACCGCTTTTCATTTTTATCTCCAGTTCCACTTGCACTTGCAGGTTAGTTCAAATTTCTGAAGTTCTTTTACCATCTATAAAATTTAGTTGTTATGGAAAAGGATGCAAATATTTCATTGCTGTTGTGGTGTATGTTCTTTCTGCTATTGTCATGTCATCTACCATGGTTGTTGCAGCTTTCAGAAGCTGCAGAGTATGCTAGAAGGAAACATGTAATTTTGAAAGGAGATCTTCCTATTGGAGTGGACCGGAATAGTGTGGATACATGGGTTCACCCAAATCTGTTTAGGATGAACACATCAACAGGTGCACCACCAGACTATTTTGATAAGAATGGACAGAACTGGGGCTTTCCAACTTATAACTGGGAGGAAATGTCAAAGGATAATTATGCTTGGTGGCAATCACGGCTAACACAGGTTGCATGTTGTTTTGTCTCATTTTGATTTTGTTATAAAGAAAAATAAAGAATGTCATAATAATCCTGATCATGATCTGTTTCCACTTAGTGATGTTCTTTTAAATCTATCTGGAAATATTTACCTCCCATTTAAATTGTTGGTAAACATGTTTTCTTGCAGATGGGGAAATATTTCACAGCATACAGAATAGATCACATTCTGGGCTTTTTCAGGATTTGGGAACTTCCAGAACATGCAGTAACTGGACCTATGGGAAAGTTTCGCCCTTCAATTCTTCTTAGTCAGGTATCTCCAGTTGCATTGGCATAAATCTATCCATTGGAAAAGTTCTTTTCTTCAGGATAAGGCCTTTTGAAGTGATAATTTCAGCTGCTGAAATGTGAATCTGGAATAGAATACTACTTTGGGAAAAGTAGATATCAGTTCTATAGGCACAATATTAGTTGTGTTACACTTTAAATCTGTTCATATTTGCAGCATATAAGTATTTCAATTGAATACTATTTTCAGAAAATTTTATCTTTGAATGTACTAAATTACTTCCCAATATGATTTCATTGTTTGATATTTGCTTCTGAAACTCGTTAATTTTTTTAGCCTTTTAGCATTTCCTGCTATATGTTGAAGGAAAATAAGACGTTTCAGATAAGATCACATCTAATTTTTTAAACATTGAGGTAGCTTCCATTTATATATCACATAAATTTGTGCTGTCATGAATCCCTTTCTATGTCTGTGCAGGACGAGCTTGAAAAGGAGGGTATTTGGGATTTCTATAGGCTGAGTCAACCTTATATAGTTGATCATATACTGCAGGTATGCATTGAGATTCAAAATTTTATTTGGTTTTGTGTAATGGATAGTCACCAAAACACCCGTGTTTACTATATAGACTGTTGAGAGCAGAATTGTTTATGTTATGTATGAAATTCTCTATTTCTTGCAAAGGTGAATTCTTTGGTGGTCCAAAGCTTTATGGTTGAGGGATTTCTGTGTTGGTGTTTATTGTTTTACCATTAGATTATTGTTTTTTAAGTTCTTACAAATTCATTATTTTTGTTAAATGAACCGTCCAGGATAAATTTGGAAGCACTTGGGCAGATGTTGCTTCAAAATACCTTAACAAAAATCAATATGAACGCTATGAGGTGAGATGACATAATATTTTTCAATTGTGGTGTATGTATTTATAATATTTTGGTTTGATAATTTATTATGAATAGTATGCAATTGTAGAAGAGAGAGACAATACAAGCTTTTTGGAAAAATTTAAAATATCTAATAATGTTGTAAAAGCTGCACCTGAATATTCTTGTGTAAAAAAACATTTTGGAGAAAGATAGTGGATTCTAAATTCCACAAATGCATCAATAATTGTTCTACTAAAGTGACTGCTACTACACTTAAAAGTTTAAAACTTACTATTTAAAATGCTGTTTTAATTATCTGGAAGCTGTTTCCTTGTGCTTTTTGATTGATTGTCTTGTTGTATCCCCTATTTTGATTTAGTGATGAGGTTTGGGTAACCTTTTTTGTCTCCCCCTGCGTTCATTCCAGGGCTGGTTTCTTCGTAAAAGCTGCCTTATTTATTATTGATACATTTATCTCTTTATCAATGTGAAAACTTATATGGTTCTAAAGGTTATATGGTTTAAACTTTAAAGTTTAAATATTTGGCATACAACTGATCCCCCACCCCCCCAGTTGTATTTTTCTTAACATGACCATTAGCTCAGTTTGTAGAGCATTCTAGCAGCAGATGGAAGGTCCTAGGTTTGAGTCTTAGCTGGTCCATATGAGCTGTAGCTCAACATGTGGTATTAGAGACAAGCTAGGAGCCCCAAGCACGTGCATTGTGTGGCTTAAGGAGGGGTGTTGGAAGTAAGCCACACACAAACAAATGATGGGTAGGCCAAAGAGGAGCCGGGAGCTCAGTTGGTAGAGCACTCTAGTAGCAAATGGATAGTCCTAGGTTCAATTCCTAGCTGGTCCATATGAGTTGTAGCCCAACAAAAATATGGCAAAAAAATCAAAATGATGATGAAATATTTTTGGCCGTTTTGGTGTAAATTTTGTTGCCTGTGATAGGGAGTTGCTGGAAGATTTCAGTGTCTTGCTTTAGTGATTGAAGTATTTGGGACCTACAAAAGGCTGTAGGGTGTGATGCCCTAGTTTCTCTACTGATTGGAGTGTTAGTCAACTCTTATGATGGGTTGTTGATCTGATTATTTTACCTAATTTGTTCCTTTTCAGTGTTCTAGCAACTGTAATCATGGTTAGACTTTGACCACCTAGAGGTGGCTTTAAATTTTACTCCTTGGAAGTCTAGGTTGCAAACGTCATTGGAAGAAGTTGATCTTTGGATTCTTATGGGAAATATTTGGCTTAGTTGGTTGAACATAACGAAAAGATGGCCAAGTGAAAGCATATCATCTTGGATTCTATGAAGGATCATTTGATTCCTGACATTGCTAAAATAAAAATAAAGGAGGTGTATGACGCCTTGATCACTCTTTATCAGAGTGTGAACATATCTCATAAGATGTTGAGGTACAAAATCAATGCCATACGAATGATTGACAAACACTGGCTACCCACTGGAGGAAGATCATAGAACTTTGTGATTGACTTGCAACAATCGGTTAAGATGGAGGATTAATGGTGTCCACAACCTTAAATAGGTTCTTTCCATCTTGGGAACTATTTGTTTGGGTGTTTGTGTTGGTGAGAAACTTCCTACTTTCAAAAATATTTGGGATGAATTTGTTTAGGATTAAACCAGATTTAGGGCTACTTTTGTCAAATTAGAAGATGGTAAGAACCAAGCTTCTATGAATGAATGAAGGTATTTTAATGACATCCATGAGGCCAAACAACCTATGGGACCATGAATTAAAGACCAAGATCGTTTTTCATGTTCTCTTCAATATCAGCCCTCTTGTTATGAATCTGTATCAGAAAACCAATGGTCTTGTGTAGTCTTGTTTCATCAAAAAGTTGATGTAGACAACCCTCCTTCAAATTGTCTTCATAATGCTCACAGATATCCTGATAGGCAGCACACTCGAAAATAAAGTGCCATTCTGTTTCAACACACCCTTTACTGCAGAAAATGCATGTTCCTTCTTCCTACACCTCCTTGGGAACCGTCCATCTACCCGTCTCACACCGCAGATGTCGGGATCCAGTTCTTAACTGTGCCACCAAGAGTCTAGCTTTACCTTTGATTGCCACCCCTAGGTAGTCTTTATCCTCATGTCCCCAAGTGGGATTGAACTCTTTCATATAGTGGATTTTCTTTCTTTCCATTTGCTTTGTCCACTTGGCAGCCCTGAATTTTTCTAGCACAAGTCTTTTATCTCTTCATTGATGTTGGGACATTTTTGCATGTCAATGTCCCACCTATTTAGCCATTCCTTATTTTGCCTCATCCATGTCTTCTTCCTACGATCTAACCTTTCCTCGATCACTAACTTGGGCCAGCGTTGTTTATCCATATTTGCAACTTTGTTTAAATAGCTTAACAAATGAATGACCATTGAAGCCTCCATCGGGAACATACCTGCCTCAGCCAAGAGAATCTCATACGGAATTGTTGATTTGACTTTAAGACTAGTAGTGATAAGATGCTTTTGTATTCTTTCAATTTGTTTCCATTTATGGTTAGAGACGCTGCTCCCCCAAACCTCACAGTCATACAACACAAAAGGAGTGACCAGCAGGCCAAAAAGTGTCTTCTTGGTTTTCCAATCCCATAGCTCCGCTTGTCTACACCTGTTTTGCAACAAAAAATAAGCTCTCCATCCCCCTTGCATCTGTTTAGTTCTACAAGTCTCCCAACTGAGCTTGTTGTGAAAATCAATTCCTAAGTATTTATATTCATCCACAATCTCCAACATATTTCTGTCAAAGAGGAAATTAACTTGCTGCTGCTTCTTTTTTAAAGAGAAAATCATGATTTTAGTTTTGCTAGTGTTCACCTACATCCCAACTTTGTGACAAAAACTCTCTAGCGCCCTAAGTGTTCTCTCAAATCCTTGGCTGTTTGTGCAATTAGAATAAGATCATCAGCGTAGAGAAGTAACTTCATCACGTACTTAGCAAGCTGGACTCCCTCCCCCCAGTTTTGTTTAGCCATTATTCAAGTTTATCAATATACAAGCCAAATAGAGTGGGTGAGAGAGGGCAGCCCTGTTTTATTCCAATATCACTACCAAAGCATTCCGACATGCCATCTTTTGTCCTAATTCTAGCTCCAACCTGCTCATAGAGTCTATGTACTACCGCTCTAAGCTCATTCGGGATCCTGAGTTCCTCCATTTTTTTCCAAAGCTTGTCTCTAGGAACTGTGTCAAAGGCTTTTTTAAAGTCTACAAACCAGCAAAAGGCCTCTCCACCTTGAAGGTCCCAAACTTTCCCAACAAGGTGTCTAAGAGTGATGCAATGGTCGATGGTAGAGTGTTTCGTTCTAAGCCCATCCTGCCCTTTCGTTTTCTTTTCTTCCTTTTCTGCCCAACTGCTGATTCTTCGTTCTATCATGGCCCCAAATAATTTACCAAAAAGAGGATTCACCATAATCGTGTGGTAGTTAGAGGGATTATTAAGATCGCCACTCTTGTGGAGAGGAATAACCATGCTAGTAGTCCATTCAGTCGGAAAACCACTTTGATTGACTTTGTTGAAATGTTTTTGGATGTGGGGGGCAAGAAGTACCATTCCCCACTTCACGAATTCAGCTTGCAGCCCATCAATATCTTTTTCTTAATTACTTGCTAGGTTCTTTATTCCTTGTTTAATATCTTCCACCAAAAAAAGGTTCAGTAGAGGTGTTAATTCTAGAACTACTTTTGTCTTGTATTCACTCATAGAGGAGTTTCGCATAATCAACCCATTGGTTATCTGTGATGTTGTTTTCTGTTTGCTTTTTCCTTTGTTGTGGTTCTCTCCAAAATCCCTTTGGATTGTGTTTACCCAAAGAGATTAGCTCTTCTCTTCTTGAAATGACATAGCTTTCCTTTTTATGTTTTATCAACTTCTCATATATTATTTTGCTTTTCTTTTCTGATTCGTTCTCTTTGACTGTTCTTTTTGCTGCCTTGCACTCTTCATCATACCAAGGGTTAGACGAGAAAGTGTTGCTGACCCCTTTCCTAGGCCGCGATCTTTTGCACATTTCTAGAGCTTTATGCATTAAAGGAACAAGCAGGCTGCTGCAGATATGGTCTTTATTTTCCCATATTTCATTATGTGACGAGTCATCTTTTGCTATTTGAATATGATGATCCAAAGCAGCCACAAATAATTCCTGATTTTTTTGATTCATGATGATTTTTCCTTGAGAATGACTTTTCTTATGCAAGGGACCACCTTTTGCTTTCACACCATCGCTCCATTGCAAATGGGGACCCCCTCTTTTGCTTGGTTGTAGGATTAGGTGTTTTAGTTTAGTTGCAGTTTTGGAAGTCTCCAGGTCAGAGAGATGAGTTTGAGCAACTTTAGGTGCAAGTCAGGTCTGCTTAAGAGTCGAGCCAATTGAGAGGAGCGGAGTTGTGAGTGAGAGATCCAACACTTCTAGAAGGGTTCAGTTTGAGATGATGGAAAAAGAGATGATCCAAGTTTGAGATCGAATCACCAAGAGAGTGGAAATCCGGTTGGAAGAATGGGAAGTTGAAATTAAGAGAGTATAGTGGGAAATGGAGATTGGAATCAAGATGAAAATAAAGGCAAGATGCAACCATAAGGTAAAATTTGAACATGAAAATTTGAGGTTTTGAAGTCTTTGGAAGAGATAATGAGAAGTATGAAAAGGGGAATGAATTTGTCAAGATGCATGAGGGAAGTGAACATTTTAGAGAAACCGACTCTGGACGAATTAGATCTTGTCCTAGGACCCCTAGATTTCCTGCCCCCTTGCCTTGAAGGAATTTCAATCCCATTGGCGTTATTGCATTGAAAAATGAAGGTTTCAAGGTGTAAATCAGGACTCCTCACCAAAAGTGATACAATTCAAGTGGGTTGAAGATCAACTTTGCAATGAAAGCATGAAGTTCACACCTTGGATGAAGAAGGAAATTCATGATCAAGTCTTGAAATCTGAGGTGAAATCAACATCAAATCATCACATTGCAATCATGAAGAAGTGCTAAAGCTGAAAATGAAGAAGGGAAAAGTGAAGTGAAAGTCAGTTTGGAGAGACAAGAAGTGAATATCCAAAAGGAAGGCGACTTGGAGCCTATTCATGGAAAGGTCGGAATCCTACCTCACCTTGGATAGGGCTGACCAAGGGGAGGTCGGAATCTGACCTCATGGACAAGCTTGTCCAAGCATGTAATGTCCCCTCTTAACTGAGCCTGTAATAACCACTTTGCTAAGTCTGATTCTAGTTGCGCCTCTCCCAGACTTAGCCAATTTTATGAAATAAAAGGAGACGGTTTGGTGGTGCCATTTTCACTTAAGTGATTTCTATTTTTCAATCATCAGTCGGGGCCACTTAAAACATTATGATTTAATCATAATACTTTATGAAGAGGGGGCACTGAATATTTTAATGATGAATTTATTTAATGACAAAGTATTTAAATGTCATCACCTGATTTATTAAGGAAATTGCCTGATTTGTAGGAGTTAGGGTGAAAGGGTTTTTTAGGGTTAGTTGCCTTCAAAAGTCGAACAACAAGAGGGAGGTGCTATGATTGTTTTATTTTTGATTTTATATTCTCACCTCTCTGCTCTTTGGGACGATAACCCCATGAGGAGGCAGCCTGGACGACCATCCAAGGTCTGCAAGTTAGTTCACCAACATTAATCCAGCACCGATTCTCTGTTCAGAAGACAAGGAAGTTTCATGATCCACCTCACCTAAGGTTTATACTCAGATTTGCAGAATCGGCAACTCAGACTGAATTCAAGAAGTTGTCAAACATGCAGGACTTCTAGAAATGGATCCTAATTCAACCTGCTGAGTATGGGTATTTCTTTAGCTTAAGTATTGTTTGTAAACCCTTTGTGGTTGTCAGCTAAAAAAGAATAGCTATCACAGACAATATTCTACTTTAATGCTGCACTTTATTCTTGTTCGATTTATTTCCAGTATCTAAAAATCAATAAAAATTGTATAGCATTCGTGTAAGGTAGCATTCGTTTTGATTGACAAAGTATATTTCAGTGGTATCAAAGCCGAGGTCTCGAGGTCGAGCCTTGTGGAGTGTGGTGAGCTATGATGTCTCAACCTAAATGTTGCGGTGGTGCGGAATCTTGCTAGGCCTATACCTAGGGCTAGGACTCACCTATGATCGGGCAGCCACGTGTCCACGAGGGGGCTGGTCTGTGCAAGCACTCTGGTGGGACGGAAACCCCTCTTAATGTCGGTGGGCGCCATTCACCATCATTCTGGACTTTTGGTGTAGTGGTTGCCTTGCTTGGTATCAAAGCTCAAAAAACCCTGCCAGCCTGTGGGGTTTTATCTGCTTTTTCATTGTATGTTTGTGTAACAGGGTTCTATGCACTCGAGAGGGATTGAAACTCATAGATATAATACAAGAAGTAGATTTAGGCAATGGGAAGGAGTAGAAATCACTTCATCTAAAGCAAAAATGGAAGAGAGAAGGGACGAAAGCCCTATTTGTGAGATGAACAATCAACTAAATGATTTTTTGACAATATTTGCTCAATAACAATAAGTGATGCAACAATTTCAGGCACAGATGATTACAACCATTGGGAAGTTAAGACGATTGTGCACAATCAAGGAGTTCAAGTATCCATCACAACAGAGAAGAAGTAGGACACGAAAATCAGGATAGAGCCACTTCTAATGTGGTTAGGACTGCTAATACAAGGTATGATCGACCTTTACGTCCTCAATTTTTACCACAATAAAATGACAAAGAAACCCCTGCTGAAGCAGAGGAAGAAGAAACTCACATCACAGTTGATGTCATGGTTGCACGAGATGAATATATGCAGTTGTCGACTGATGTAAGTGATAGGGGCATTCTCACAGAGTCAGCTTGACTCACTTCAAAGGCCTCTTCCCTAGACCTAATGGGGCTTCTTCTCAAACCCTAATCTAAGGGCATAACTCTTAGTTCACTTACCCTTCAATTCAAGAACCTCCCTACCAATAGTGTATTCATGCTTTCACTGAATCTACTAGGGTAGTTTCCACCAAACCTCTACAACTCACACACAAAGTTTTGCAGGGTTGTGCTCATACCAAATTATGTCAATTGACTCCATTCTTGAAGGTTTAGAGTCTTAGTCTATCCTTTCACCAATCGAGTTCCTCAATTTTAGGAATAGGGCTAGTGGTTTCTTGTAGCCCTATTCAGGCTCCTAATCTGGAATAACTCTGAAACTTTACTATCAAGCCCCCAAACTGATCTTGGATTCAGATACCCTTTTGGAAAACTCAAAGGAATTCTACGGTTAGGAAATCTTCCGTACAGTACCTCAATACTCTTAGAGACCGTGTCCTTAAAAGTAGGGCTAATAGGTTATCTTGGTGTAAATCTTCTCAAAACCAGATGAAATGGATTCATTGGCCTTCACCACTGCTCTCAGGGTCTTGTCAACTACCAAAGACCATCCTCCAACTCTTGGATTGCACTATCTAATCCAACCCTGCAAATTAAATTCTCTGTTCTTCAAGAATCCCTAGCCGGGCTATTGCCAAGCTCGCCTAGGGCAAGAGCTCAAAAATCAACATTGCAAAATCTGTGAATCTAAAGCAAAAGGGAAACAACTGTACAATGTCTCCTCTTTCATTCCTCCAAGGCACAATTACTTGCCATGGTGGGAAATCCCTAAGGAGCCATGTTTTCTATATACAACCCAGACTGGTCTAGAGAGCACAGAACCAAAAGAAGATTTTATTTACAACTTCAAAATGAAACCTATGAACAAATCAACTCCACACAGAACTAAGGAACAACTATCAGTAGCTAATTACATTTAAAAACTACTCAATTCAATCCATCTATAATGCTTATGAATTGAAACGCACAAAAACTGCGACAGTACAGAATCTGCAACTTGCTATTGCTTGTAATTTGAAAACAAAAATATCCAACCTTCGTACAATGCCATGGAAATCCTTAAATAGGATTCATCCTCCTAGCACAACCGCTCAAACTGATTTTGGACACAAAGCAACTTTTTGGGAAAAGTTGTTGAGCAACTTTCAAAAGTTGCAAATGTTGCTCAAGCAACATTTTGCACTTTCTTGCAATTTTTCTTTTTCAAGTTTCTAACTACATGAATGGATTACAAAAGGTCATAAACCATGTCCTATGACTCAAAACACCCCAAAAATGTCTTCCTAAGCATTTTGACTACCCAGTACACATTTTGACTCATTTTGTCCACTAGGACATTTCAAAGGCTCACTTGGACCAAAAACCACACAACTCAATCACAAACATTCCTAAGCATTCCAAAATAACCCAAAACTTTCCTAAACCATTCTAACAACCAAAAAACGGCTTTTCACAAGAAAATGGAGGGCTTCAACCCTAGGTGCTCCTGCACCATTCTCCCCTAAACAAAAAGAAGTCAAATCCCTTTGGAAGGGATCAAGTTAGGATCTATGCCCAACTTATGAAACTCTGTATCAAGTACCCATGTAGCCTCCGAATCTTCCTTTCCTTGCCATTTGATAAGATATTCCATGTACACTTTGGTTCTTGTCTTCTTAGCTACCCGGGAGCTCAAGATTTTCTCTACCTGTGGTCTTGGTGTGACTGGTAGCTTCAGTAATCCTACATCCTCTACAACCTCAGAGTGTCCCTGATCTCCTTCTGGAACTGGTCCTTTGTATGACACCAAATCTGCAACATTGAACACTGGAGAGAGTCCTATATGTGCAGGCAATTCCACCTTATAGGCATTGTTCCCATATTTGGCTAAGATGGCACAAGGGCCTATTCTTCTCATCTGGAGCTTGTTAGGGACACCTTTCTGCAACCTTGCCTTATTCAAATGGACCATCACTAGATCACCAACTTGGAATTGAACATCTTTCTTCCTCTCATCAACTATGAGCTTTGTATTGGTGGTACTGTCCACAAGAGCTTGTTTAACTGTGTCATGCATCTCCTTCATGGACTGAGCAAAGTCCTCTGCATAACCACTTCTCATTGCATTATTTCCTAAGTCTCTAAGTTCACATATGCCTCTTGAATGAATCCCATAGACCACTTCAAAGGGACTTTTACCTATGGATCTATTTATGGTGTCATTAGAAGCAAAGTCTGCTTGAGCAATGATTTGGTCCCATGTTTGTCCATACTCCTTAGTGAGACACCTTAGGAGGTTGTCCAAACTCCTATTAACAACCTTGGTCTGCCCATCTGTTTGAGGACGGTATGCATAACCAAAAGAAAGGTTAGTGCCAAGTTTTTGCCACAGAGTTTTCCAAAAGTGACTCATGAACTTGGAGTCTTTGTCTGACACAATACTCAAGGGTAGTCCATGGATCCTGACTGCTTCCCTAAAGAAAAGATTGGCTATGTAGCAGGCATCATGAGTGGTTTTACATGGCACAAAATGGGCCATCTTGCTAAATTTGTCTACAATCACAAATATACTGTCCAAACCCTGTTTGGTCTTTAGGGAGTCCAACCACAAAATCCATACTAAGACATTCCCATGGTCTATTTGGGAGTGGAAGGGGTTGATACAACCCTGGATTTGATGAAGTTCCCTTAGCTTTCTGACAGACAATACAAATCTCTACATATCTCTTAATGTGCTTGTTCATCTTGGGCCAGTAATATTACCTTTGTACCAATTCTATGGTCTTATTAACACCAAAATGTCCACTAAGTGATCCATTGTGCTTCTCTTGGATTAGGTTCTCTCACATTGAACCTATAGGCACACAAAGTTGCCCTCCCCTAAACAAAAGACCTTGTTGAAGAGTAAATTCAGAATACTCACTGTGAAAATGGTTTTGAAAGTCTTTGCATACCTTATAAGCAGTTGAGAAGTCTTCAACATCTGGGTAAAGCTCCTTGAAGCTGTCTATACCAATGCTTCTTAACTGTATTTCTTGGACTGTCAGCAATCTTCTGCTCAATGCATCTGCCACCTTGTTTTGTTGCCCTTTCTTATGCTTGATAGTGAATGTGTAGGCTTGAATGTATTCTACCCACTTCATGTGCTTGCGACTTAACTTGTCTTGTGAGTTTAGAAAGCTTAAAGCTTGATTATCTGTATATACTATATACCACAAATTCTTTAGGAAGGAGGTAGTGGCTCCATTTTCTCAAGGCTTGAACCAATGCATACAACTCCAAGTCATATGAGGAGTACTTCTTTTTCGCATCACTTAGCTTTTCACTATGGAAGGCCACTGGTTTGTCTTCCTGACTTAGGACTGCTCCTATAGCAATGTTGTTGGCATCACACTCAACAGTGAATAACTTCTCAAAACTAGGAAGTACCAAGATTGGTTGGGTAGCTATCTTTTCCTTCAAAGTCTTAAATCTCCTATTGGCTTGCTCATTCCACTGAAACTTAGTCTTCATGCCTCCTTTTATTGTGTCTAAGACTGGTGCACATATCTCACTGAACTGTCTGATGAACTTCCTATAAAATTGTGCCAAACCATGGAAGCTCCTTACCTATATAACAAACTTAGGTGTAGGCCAATTTTTGATTGCTTCCACCTTGCTAGTATCCATTTTCAATTTCCCTTCTGATATAACAAAACCAAGGTACACCAACTCTTGTTTCATGAACTCACATTTATCAAGTTGATTGCTAGCTTCTCCTCATACAGTCTTTGTAAAACCATCTGCAAATGTTTAAGGTGGTCTTCCTTTGTCTTACTAAAAACCAAAATATCATCTAGGTACACCACAACCCACTTACCTATGAAGTCCTTTAACACTTCGTTCATTAACCTCATAAAGGTGCTTGGGGCATTAGATAACCCAAAGGGCATAACTAACCACTCATATAGGCCTTTTGTGGTCTTAAAAGCAATTTGAAACTCATCCCCCTCCTTGACTCTGATTTGGTGGTACCCAATGTTAAGGTCAATTTTGGTAAAATACTTGGCTCCTCCTAGACAATCCATTAAGTCTTCTATCCTTGGGATTGGGAACCTATACCTTATGGTGATTCTATTAATGGTTCTAGAATCTGTACACAACCTCCAAGTACCACCTCTCTTTTTGGCTAAGACAGTGGGGACTGCACAAGGGCTTATGCTCTTCCTAATTAGGCCTTGGTCAAGAAGCTCTTGGATTTGTTTAGCAATCTCTGCATTATGTTGTGGGGTCATCCTATAGGCAGCTTTGTTAGGGAGTGAGGCTCCTGGAATGAAGTCAATTTGATGGCTAATGGCTCTCTCAGGTTGTAGGGTAGCTGGTTGGCCATTACTAACTATCTCCTTGTACTGGTTCAGTAGCTCTTGTACCTCTATGGGCACTTCCACCTTCTTGTCCACCTTTTCACCCTTAGGTTTCAACACTAAGGCAAATCCCACTCCTTCACCTTCTTCTAGTGTACTCAAGAATTCCTTTTCTCCCACTAAGAGTACATTAGGACTTACTGTCTTCACTTCCCCTTCTAAGATTGATTGAATTTTAAAAGTGACTCCATCTTTCTTGAAAGAGTGAATTTTTAGCTCCATCATGAAGAGCCTGTCTATCAAACTGCCAGGGTCTTCCCAACAATAGATGACAAACATCCATGGGAAAGACATCACACAACACTCTATCCTTATATCTCCTTATTGTGAACTCTACCCAAGCCTGCTCATTTACTAACACATGTTGGTTTTTATTCAACCAGGTGACCCTATAGGGGTTAGTATGTGGGATCCTTTTCAACTTAAGCTTATCAAATGCTTCAATAGAAATAATATTATTAGTAGATCTAGAATCAACAATAACTTTGCAAACCTTACCTAAGATTTGCATTTAACTCTGAACAGAGATCTCCTTTGACTTGGCTCTTCTCAGACTGATTCCTTGATAAGTGTCCTTCTAATCATAAGATTTTCCCCTATCTCTGAATCCAATGCCACCTTCGTTGTCTTGCTACTAGAAGACTCTTCTTGCACATAACTTATTCTTTTCTCTCCACCTTGGGATGATGAACTCTTTTTAGGACACCTATATGCAGGATGCCCATATTGGTGACAATAGTAACATTTCATAGAAGAGAATTAAGATCCTCTTCCTTGGCCACTTGATCTTCCTCTATAATTGTTGCTACGGCCTCTACCTCTATTGTAACCTCCTCTGCTACTAGGTGATTCTCCCTGTTGCTTAGTGAGCTTGGACTCCCCTTGGTTCCTTGCTTCAAAATTCCTTCCTCCAAAGCCTCCTCTATGTCCTCTACCATCTCTTCCTCTGCCTTTGCCCCTGCTGCTTGAATCATGCTTCTTCTTAAGCTTCTCTTCTACCTTGAGAGCAAGTTGATAGCATTGATGAACTATCCTTGGGCTTAAGAGGCTCATCTCCTCTTGTATGTTCCACCTCAACCCATTTAGATACCTAGCCACCTTTAGGCTTTCTTCTTCCATCACATGTGACCTCAGACATAGTTTGTGGAACTCCTCTGTATAGGCAGTTACTTCAAGTTCTTTTTGCCTTAGGTTTTGTCTCTTCTTATGTAACTGCACTTCATAGTCATCTGGCATATAGGTCTCTCTAATTTTTGCCACCATACCTTTCCAACTTGTAATTTGATTCTTTCCTTCTTTTATCCTCTCATCTTGTATAAATTTCTACCATGTGAGGGCAGGGACTCTCATTCTTGACTTAGCCACCTTGACTCTTTGAGCCTCACTAACTCCTTCACACACAAAGTGATTCTCCAACCCTTCTATCCACTCCATGACTGCTTCTACTTCCATCTTCCCACTAAACAATGGTATCCCTTCTAAGGACTTGCCATTCATGGCCTTTAATGCTCTCAAGAAAGGTTCTTGTAGCACAAGGTCAGGTTTAGGGACTTGGTCTTCGATTGCTAACTCCTTACCCTTATCTTCCACTTCTCTGACCTTCTCTCTTACTATTTCTGCCGTGGTTTGTACTGCTCCCAACTTGTCTTCGATGACAGCTAGTTCTTCTCTAAGGAGTCTATTCTCCTCCTCCTGATCTTCCATCTTCTTTGCCAATTCTACATTTGTCACCATTTTTTATGAACCCACTGATTCTGGTGAATGTAACATCCACCTTTCCAAGCCCAATCTTTAGGCTCTGATACCAATCTGATAGGGGTGTTCTCACAGAGTTAGCTTGACTCACTTCAAAGGCCTCTTCCCTAGACCTAATGGGGCTTCTTCTCAAACCCTAATCTAAGGGCAGAACTCTTAGTTCACTTACCCTTCAATTCAAGAACCTCCCTACCAATAGTGTATTCATGCTTTACTGAATCTATTGGGGTAGTTTCCACCAAACCTCTACAACTCACACTCAAAGTCTTGCAAGGTAGTTTTAGTCTATCCTTTCACCAATCGAGTTCCTCAATTTTAGGAATAGGGCTAGTGGTTTCTTGTAGCCCTATCCAGGCTCCTAATCTGGAATAACTCTGAAACTTTACTATCAAGCCCCCAAATTGATCTTGGATTCAGATACCCTTTTGGAAAACTCAAAGGAATTCTACGGTCAGGGGTCCTCAAATCTTTCGTACAGTACCTCAATACTCTTAGAGACTGTGTCCTTAAAAGTAGGGCTAATAGGTTATCTTGGTGTAAATCTTCTCAAAACCAGATGAAATGGATTCATCGGCCTTCACCACTGCTCTCCGGGTCTTGTCAACTACCAAAGACCATCCTCCAACTCTTGGATTGAACTATCCAATCCAACCCTGCAAAATTAAATTCTCTGTTCTTCAAGAATCCCTAGCCGGGCTATTGCCAAGCTCGCCTAGGGCAAGAGCTCAAAAATCAACATTGCAACCTCTGAATCTAAAGCAAAATGGAAACAAGTGTACAATATCTCCTCTTTCATTCCTCCAAGGCACAATTACTTGCCACGGTGGGAAATCCCTAAGGAGCCATGTTTTCGATATACAGTTCAGACTGGTCCAGAGAACATAGAACTAGAAGAAGATTTTATTTACAACTTCAAAATGAAACCTATGAACAAATCCACTCCACACAGAACTAAGGAACAACTATCAGTAGCTAATTACATTGAAAAACTACTCAATTCAATCCATCTATAATGCTTATGAATTGAAAAGCACAAAAACTGTGATAGTACAGAATCTGCAACTTGCTATTGCTTGTAAATTGAAAACAAAAACATCCAACCTTCCTACAATGCCATGGAAGTCCTTAAATAGGCTTCATCCTCCTAGGACAACTGCTCAAACCGATCCAAAACTGATTTTGGACACAAAGCAACTTTTTGGGAAAAGTTGTCGAGCAACTTTCAAAAGTTGCAAATGTTGCTCAAGCAACATTTTGCACTTTCTTGCAATTTTGCTTTTTCAAGTTTCTAACTCCATGAATAGATTACAAAAGGTAATAAACCATGTCCTATGACTCAAAACACCCCAAAAATGTCTTCCTAAGCATTTTGACTACCCAGTACACATTTTGAGAATCAGTTCATGAACCAGTGTAAGGACAAAAGGTTAGAAATCATTTGGAGAGACAAGATAGGAGGCCTAGGGGTCTAGTAAGGCAAGCTTTCTAGCCTCTAGAATATAAGGGTGCTTTGAATAAGATAAATATCCCAACTTTGATGGAACTGGGAAATTATTAGCAAGGTCATGGGTTCATAAGTTGAATACCTATTTGGCACTCAAACCCATGGAAGAGGAGAAAGCGATTCAATTTGCTACCATGCACCTGGAAGGTGTAGCATATGACTGGTGGCATCACGATCTCATTTCCCAGGATCATGCCATGATATAGTCATATGAATAATTTGTTAATAGACTGATCATGCGTTTTGATAGGAAGGATATAATGGTATATTACAGGGAGTTAGCGCAGTTGAAGCAAATTGAACAACTAGAAACATATATCAATGAATTCTACAAGATTGCATTAATGGATCCTCATATGCCTCAGAAGAGGGTCACGATGCTCTTTGTTGAAGGTCTCAGTGATAAATTAAAAGGCCTAGTGAAAGCCCATAGACCCATCTCTCTTGATGATGCTATTGGATTAGCAATGGATTTGGAGATTACAACGCCATATCAGCGTCAAAAGAAAGAGTACAACCCTTGGAAAAATGATAAAAAATGGCCGAACCAACAGAAAAACACAAGTTTCAATCAGCCTAGAAGCACACCATCAAAGGCTGATCAGGAATCACGAAACAAATTAAGGAGGAAGAAACTGTGGTCCTGGAAAGAACCTTGGGAACCAGGACATCGCTGCCTTGGAAAAGGAAAACTTCATTTAATTGAAGTACATTCAGAGGATGAAGGTGAGACTGAAGGTGGTGACGAAGAAGATCGTGTGCAGGAGTCTCAACCACCACAAATAGAATTGGAAGACACTGCTGCTAGAGAAAACCCATACATAGCTACTCTTTCAAGAATTCTGTGAGGTAGACCTTTCCTGCTGAAAGGAGTCATTAAGGGGCAGCGAACAATGTGTTTAGTGGACAGCGGTGCTACTCATAATTTCATTGACAAGGGCCTTGTCAGTAGGTGGGGACTTCAAGCAGAGAATTTCCTGGATTTAATGTAATTGTTGCTGGTGGTTTTCCCCTGAGTTGTAATTGTGTCATACCTTAGCTGAAAGTTCAAGTGGGAGACTATACTTTAACAGGAGATTTCTTTGTTCGTGGTCTTAGTAATGTGGATGTTGTCTTGGGTCTTCAGTGGCTAGAATCCTTAGCAAGGTATGTTCAGGGTTTCAACAAATGTAGCTGGAGTTCATGGTTGAGGGTAGGAAAACAATGTTGAAGTCCATGGCAGATGGACCTAGAGTAGTCTCTGCCAAAAGAATGGAGGTTTTTTTTCCGTCATGATGACATTGAGTGGGCAGCCCACTATTTTGTTTCTAATAATCTTGTTACAGAGAAGGAACCAACCTACCATGTTGATGTGCAGTCTATGTTGGACAAACATAGTGCAGTGTTTGGAGATATCCCACTAGGATGCCCTTCTGATAGAGGATTTGAGCATGTGATTGAGCTAGAAGAAGGCTTGAAACCAGTAATAACCACTCCTTACAGGCATCCTCGTCACTTCAAAGAGGAAATTAAAAAGACAATCAAGGAGTTACTGAAAATGGGCCATATCCGCCCAAGTTCTAGTCCGTTTGCTTCTTTAGTAGTGCTGGTCAAGAAGGATGACACATTACAGATGTGTATAGACTACAGGGCACTGAATAAAAGGACTATTAAGAACATGTATCCTATTCCTAGAATAGATGAATTGCTGGATGAATTACATGGCTCAGTGTTCTTTTTCAAGATTGATCTACATTCTCGTTATCATTAGATAAGTGTGAGAGAAGAAGACATACATAAAACAACATTTCGTTGTCATTATGGGCACTTTGAATTCCTTGTTATGCCCTTTGGTCTTATCAATGCTCCAGCTATTTTCCAACCTTGCATGAATCACGTTTTTCGTGAACAGTTGAGGAAGTTTGTATTAGTATTTTTTGATGACATACTAATATTCAGTAAAACGTGGGAAGAACATTTGCAACACTTAGACATTGTTCTAAATATTATGGGACAACAATCCTTGTATGCTAAAGCTTCCAAGTGTGAGTTTGGAATGTCAGAGATTCTCTATCTAGGACATGTGATTGGCATTGAAGGGGTAAAGGTGCATTAGGAGAAGATTTAGGCAATTAGGGATTGGCCAATTCCTAAAAATATTTCTGATATAAGGGGTTTTTTGGGATTATGCTGATATTACAGGAGGTTTGTACAAGGCTTTTCCCAGCTAGTTTCACCATTGACTGATCTTACGAAGAAAGGGGCTTTTTAGTGGTCCGTAGAGGCACATGTTACCTTTGAAAAACTCAGATATCATGAGCACATGTCCATTGTTAGCACTTCTCGACTTTACAAAGCCTTTCATTGTGGAGTGTGATGCTTCAAGACAGGGAATTGGAACAGTGTTAATGCAGGATAGACATCCTATTTTGTTTGAGAGAAGGAAGCTTAGAGATCCAGAAAAATTGTATTCCACCTATGATAAAGAAATGTTGGCTATCATGTATGCTTTAGTTAAATTCAGACAGTACTTGGTGGGTGCTAAATTTATTGTTAGGACTGATCGTAATAGTCTGAAATATTTTATGGAACAGAAAGACCTTAATGAAAGGCAGCAAAAGTGGGTGAGCAAGATTAAGGCGTATGATTTTGATGTGGAATACATCAAAGGGAAGAAAAATGTGGTGGCTGATGCACTTTCTAGGAGGCCTACCCTCTGTGCACTTTCAAAGATTTCAGCTGATTGGAAATCACAGCTGCTCTTCGAATATACAAAGGATTCCTTTGCTTGTGATTTATTGGATGGAAAGGTGTAGGATGAGAGATATACGGTGGTAGATGAAATCATATATCATAAAAATAGGATCTACCTGGTGTCAGAAACTAGACTTAAGCATAATATCTTGAGGACATTACATGATACGCCTTTAGCTGGACATCTTGGTTTCTTTAAAACCTACATGCAGGTAAGAGAGATTTTCCTAGAAGGGACTTAAGGATGATGTGCTGCAACATGTTCAAGAATGTTTGTCATGCTAGAAGAATAAGGCAAAATACACTTTTCCTGCAGGACTTCTGCAACCTCTGCCTATTCCAAGACAGAAGTGGGAGGGTATCTCAATGGACTTCATTGTGGAACTTCCCCGAGTTCAAGGGAAAGAATGCGTATTTGTAATAGTGGACAGGGTAACTAAATACTCTCATTTCTATGCTATTGCTACTGATTTTTCAGCTTCTCAGGTTGCTGATTTATTCTTCAAAGAGGTGTTTAGATTGCACAGTCTTCCTAAAAGACCATAGTTAGTGACAGGGACAACAAGTTTATCAACATGTTTTGGCGGGAGTTGTTTCGGTTGGCCGGGACAGAACTGACACCTAGTACCAGTTACCGTCCTCAGACAGGTGGGCAGATTGAAATCGTAAACAAATGGGTGGAAGGCTATCTCATAAACTATGTTTCAGGACAGAAACGAGCTTGGGTTAAATGGCTGCATTTAGTTGAGTATTGTTACAATCATAGTTACAAGACTCGGACTCGCCTCAGACCCAGCAAGCTGGGTTCGGGATCGGACTCGGACTCAGCGTTCGGACTTGGCAAGGACTCAACAAATTGAAAAACCCAAGAAATTCAATGATTTTTAAGGATTTAAAGTTTTTTTCATTCATCATTTAGTCAATTAACATCAAATACACAATAATTGAGATAAATAGAAGCTACTTTGCACACATACACAAGTTTACATAGATCCTAAGAAGCCGATGTGGGCCTCCAGACGCTCGATGCAGGAGCAGATGCGCGCCGAGGCGGAATCGGGCACAGATGCCCTGTGGATGCCCCCGGATGCCTGTGATGCGCTTCCGTGAGGTATCCACAGAGCATGCTCACTCTTGCGAACATTTTTTTGACTAGCTCGAGATCGTTCCCAGCTGCCTCCAATTTTTTGAGAAGAGATAAAGGAATCTGATTTTCGAGCTTGACAATATCACACCTTATGCTTGCCTTTGCAGGTAGGACAATTTCACTACTGGAGGTTCCACTCTCCTCTCGATCAAATGCCATTCCAGATTTGAGAAAGTTGGAGAGGAAGAGGGTGTCGACCATCATCATCCACGCAAAGTTTGGAATATCCTCCTTATTTATCTTCCAGTCGTAAAACTCCTCGTATTCGGAGATCATATCAGGCTGGCTCACTCTTGCGAACATTTTTTTGACTAGCTTGGGATCGTTCCTAGCTGCCTCTCTTGCCGACCTGATCTTGTAAACTTTCATCTGGGAAAGATGGGTGCGGCGTTGGTGGAATGGCCCCACAGATTTGTCCTTCAGTGGGAAATGGTGATAAGGACCAAGAGACACCATTTGAGGAATGTAGCTCCCTCTCGTAGCATTCATCAGAGCCTTTGACAGGCGCAAACTACCTCTATCTGCTGGAACACCGTCCAGAGTGGTCTCCATTAAATTTTTGACCTCTTTCGACCATTCTTCTGAAATCAGTTTTTTATTTTGTTGCTCGATCTGTTGTTGTAATTGTTGATTGAGGAGGATCAAATGTAGTTATAGAGATTTCATAGACTCTATAAAGACTATAAAGCATTGATTTCATACAACTTGATCAGTTGTTATATTTTTTTAACTTTTAAGTTGAAGTGTTGAACTATCAAATATGAAATATCTTGAATCTTGATCAATGGTGAAGTATCATACTATCAGTATCAAATGATTTATTTTTGTATATTTCTTGCATTTCTT
>MU222086.1:142642-198421 GCA_018584345.1 Thuja plicata | reverse complement strand
CTTCTATTTATCTCAATTATTGTGTATTTGATGTTAATTGACTAAATGATGAATGAAAAATGCTTTAAATCCTTAAAAATCTTTGAATTTCTTGGGTTTTTCGATTTGCCGAGTCCTTGCAGAGTCCAGCCGCCGAGGCCGAGTCCGAGGCGAGTCCGAGGCTTGTGACTATGCTCACAGTACCACTACTACATGGAGCTAATGGAGAATGAAGAGATTAAGAGGTGTCCCCACCTGAGCTTGCCATTTTTTCTTGTTGCTTCTGTCTTAATTCTTTTTTCTCTTTAATCCCTCTATATGAGCTTGCATTTCACGTCTAACATCTTCGGGTGCTTCTCTGCATGGTTTAGCATCATGCCCTGATATATGTGCAAAGTGGTATTTCAACCGGTTAATACCCCCCCCACTATATTTAACACTACAATGCCAACATATAACTACTTTTTTTGGGCCGGGGATGACATGTTTCCAAGCCTTATCCCTTGCTACGAAAACAGGCTCTACATTTGGGTAAAACTTAGGTTTAGATGCCGATGAACTACCCTCAGACTGAGAATGAGACATTATGTTGCTGCTGCAATATATCATAAATGAAAAAAAAGCATCTACACTAAAAAAATCAAACATAAAATGGAACAAATCTATCTGACAAACAAATGTAAAGATCAAAGTTTTAAACAAAATGGAAACCGAAATATGATTCATGAATGTAAAAAATTCAAAAACCAACACAAAAATGTAACTTACCTCTTCAAAATTGCTCAAACAATGGAAATGCAACTCAAATTTGTAGAGGCCTCCTCCAAATGCTTCTTTTAGCTCCTCTCAATGTCTGAATGCAAGCTACAAACTTGCACAAACAATCAACAAGCGATATATGAGAGCCAATCAATTTGCTAATCTATTTCCTAAAACCCCAATATGCTTCTCTCAAGCCTTTTTTCTCTCTTCTCTATGCAAGTGATGGAATGACCTTTTTAGGTCATAAACTAAATGTATAAACCCCAAAAAGCAATTAAAACTGATTAAAAAATTGTTTTTTTTGGCCTTTTAAAGATGCTGGCTGCGACAGAGTCCTGGTGGTGAGACTCGGCGAGTCTGAGCAGGACTCTGTTGGACTCGGCCAAGTTCGAGTCCAGAGCCAGAAAAACTCTAGAGCCCGGAATCGGCTTGGGACTCGTAGAGTCCTATAACTATGGTTACAATACTACCTATCACATGACTATTGGGATGTCTCCATTTAAGGCATTGTACAGATATGAAGCTTTGTCATTTATAGACTTAGCCTTTGATGATAGCAAAGTGCCTCGTGCAAAAGAAACTATACAGAGTTACCAAGATTTTCTCAAAGCATTAAAAGACAATATCATACATGCACAAAACCAACAGAAAATGTATGTAGACAAACATAGAATCGAAAGGACATATCAGGTAGGAGACTTTCTCTTCCTACGCTTACAACCTTACATGCAATCTTCATTAAAAAGAAGTGCGGAAAAGTTGAAACCAAGGTTTTATGGGCCTTACAAGGTACTTACAAAAATTGGAGAAGTTGCATATGAACTTGAACTACCAACAAGAAGTAGGATTCATAACCATGTTTCGTGCCTAAAGAGGGCATTGGGACAATAGATAGTTGCCTCTCTTGAGTTGTCGCCATTGGATGAAGAAGGAAAATTGATTCTGGAACCTGAAGGCTGCGTCACAGGGTTCGCCGAATTTTCGGCTTGAGGTTCGAAATTCGGTGAACCCATAAAAAAATATTAAATTCGCAAAAGTTCAATTGAAGTTCGTACGATAAAGCAAGTCCGAAGTTTTCAAAAAATATTTTTTTTTAAAGGCTTTTTTAGAGTTTTTGGCCAATTTATTTCTAAATAATGGCCTCTGTTCGTTGCAAGTATCAGTAGTTTGATGCTAGGGCAGCCAGGAAATTATTTAGGGTTTAGCACAGAATTCACGTTCATCCAGCAATTGCGAACTCTGGTTTTGCGACGCTGGTTAGTCTACAGCGGATGGCGAATTTTGCGGCACGCTGGTTAGCGATCGCCAATTACCATTTGCTCTTTGCTCGTCGCTACTCCTGTGTTTTTAATTTTTTGATCGCCATTTGAAGTTTTTGTTTACTGTGTAGTTTTATAGTTTGAAGTTTTAGGTTTTCCATTTCGTTTTGTTTTTATTTTTGTTTTCTCTGTGTTATGATTATTTTAATTTATTTAGTAACATGAAACAAAATTTATCATTTTCTAAGTTTTAAGTATATTAGTTTTTTATTTTAATATTAATATTTAGTTTAGCTTATTTATTATTATTTTAATTTACATGTAATCTTAAATGTAATAAATTTAAGTATTTTTTATTATTTTTATTTTGTTTTGTAAAGTTAAAATAAAATACCAATATATTCTTATTTTATGTTTTAAATGATATAGTTTAATTTCTATATTTTGTTTTATTAATTTAATTTTTTAAATTAAAAATTAGGTTTATATTTATTTATTTTAAAATTGTGATATCTTTTAATAATGATTTCAAATCTATGGTGTAATGTTAAACTACTTTGATAATTTATTGGGTATACTTGTATTTTTTAAAAATATTATAAAAAGTTATATAAGGCGAATTTAATGTTGAATTTTTTTCGAGCTTTTTGGCCTTGCCGAACTTCATAGTTGTCGAACTCGAACTCGAACCTTGTGACTTAGCTTGAAGGTATAGCAGAGTGGAGGGAAAAGAAGTTGAGGAACAAGATTGTGCGGGAGTATCTGATAAAGTGGAAGGGATTGCCTATTGATGATGCTTCATGGGAAGGTGATGAGATACTACAACATCCAAATTTACGATTGCTAGCGGACCAGCAATCTTGGGAGGGGAGGACTGTAATGTCCCCTCTTAACTGAGCCTCTAATAATCACTTTGCTAAGTCTGATTCTAGTTGTGCATCTCCCAGACTTAGCCAATTTTATGGAATAAAAGCAGACGGTTTGGTAGGGCCATTTTCACAAGTGATTCCTATTTTTCAGTCATCAGTTGGGGCCACTTAAAACATTATGATTTAATCTTCATACTTTATGAAGAGGGGGCGCTACATATTTTAATGATGAATTTATTTAATGACAAAGTATTTAAAATGTCATCGCCTGATTTATTAAGGAAATCGCCTGATTTGTGGGAGTTAGGGTGAAAGGGTTTTTAGGGTTAGTTGCCTTCAAAAGTTGAACAACAAGAGGGAGGCGCTATGATTGTTTTATGTCTGATTTTATATTTTCACCTCTCTGCTCTTTGGGACGATAACCCCATGAGGAGGCAGCCTGGACAGTCATCCAAGGTCTGCAAGTCAGTTCACCAGCATCAATCCAGCACCGATTCTCTGTTCAGAAGACAAGGAAGTTTCATCATCAGCCTCACCTAAGGTTTATACTCAGATTTGCAGAATCGACAACTCAAAGACTTAATTCAAGAAGTCGTCAAACATGCATGACTTCTAGAAATGGATCCTAATTCAACCTGCTGAGTACGGGTATTTCTTTAGCTTAAGTATGTTTGTAAATCCTCTGTGGTTGTGAATTGAAGAAGAATAGCTATCATAGACAATATTCCACTTTAATGCTACACTTTATTCTTGTTCGATTTATTTCCAGTATCTGAAAGTCAATAAAAATTGTATAGCATTCGTTTAAGGAAGGAATTAGATTGTTTTGATTGGCAAAGGATATTTCAAAGCAACCTCAGTTTTTGCCCTTGAGTAGAGACCACACTTCGACATCATATCGGTTTCCAGCTTAAGTATTAGCATTTTCATGCAATGACAAGTCTAATCTAGACTTGTAGAGAGGGCAATTTTCCCATCAAGGACATGAAATTAGACCTCCAATGCAAGAAATTCATGATCTGATCTTGGATTTTAGATTGAAACTTGTTCCTAACAATCAATTTCCAATCAAAAGAGAAGATTTCAAAAGTTAAAACGAAGGAGGCAATGCAAAAGAGAAAGCTTGGCATAAATGAGAAGGCAATTCAAACGAAGGTGACCTGGATCTTGTCCAAGGAGAGGTCGGAATCTGACCTCACCTTGGATAGGGCTATCCAAGGGCAAGTCAGATTCCGACCTTTCCTTGGACAAGCTTGCCCAAGCCACTCGTTATTTCTACCACCTTCTAGACTTGAAATTCAAGTTCAAAATACAATTTGCTTCCCTAATTTGATGAGAATCTTCAATCAGGTTGTCCTTAATAACATATATGTAAGGGGAAATCAAATGATATTAAGCTTAGGAAGTCAGAAGTGAGGTTGTTTTGTTGAAATTCATCCGGAAACAACTTTCATGACAATAGAGCTGCCACTTGAAGGTGAACAAATCATTGATCCAATGCCATTGATGAACATCAAGAGGAAGCCAACTATTGTTCACATGGAAATCATCGGGAAGAACCTGAAAAATACCATCATTGATGGAGGTTTGGGAGTCAACATATTACCAAAAGATACCTTGAAGTGGCTAGGGCAACCAACCCTCTAGCCCCCAACATTTCACTTATGTGTCCACTTACATGCTATCAAGCCATTAGGAACGTTGATGGTGCAGAATGTGACAATCGGGATATAGTAGTTTCTATTGAACTCTGTGGTCATCTCATTGCAAAAGAAGGCATATGGGGCATTGCTAGGGAGAGGATGGCTGATTGCAGCAAAGGCAGAGCACAGTTGAAAACAAAACATCCTTTCCATGAAGAGCAAAGGAAGTACATCATTGACCTAAGGAATCAAGTGGTGAGCAAAGAATTGACATCCTCCAAGTTGGAGTTGGAAGGAGGAGAATCAAAAGTAGACAAAGAAATAAAATTCATTGAACCAAATGACGAAGGGGTGATTTATCTCGAGAATTGCTCTAAGGATTAAAGTTCTTTCAACAGTCTATTATATTGGTAGATGGAAGACTATGGGGTATTCCACCTGAAGTGCAACATGCTACAAATTGGGGAGATCGAAGAAGGAAAGGCTACAACAAGCCAAAAATTCCTCTAGAGTATGAAGAGTAAATGGAGCGAATGGCAAGTGTGGATGACATGCTGGCTCATAAGTGTGAGCAAAATAAATTAATAAAGTATTGATGAGGAGAGAATGATGAAGATGAACTTAGATGACGAAGACAACCCAAGAATGATCATGGTCGGTGATGATTGGGATCCAATGTTAAAGGCAATGAGATTTAAAAAAATTTAGTACAAAGACACTTTGGCATGGGCATAAAAAGATCTTATAGGTATACTGCCAGATTTGTGTGTGCATAGGATTCCTCTAGTGCCATGAGCACAACCAGTAAGGAAAAGACACTATAGGATGAATAAAAATTATGCTGCCAAAGTACAAAAAGAAATAGAAAAGATGCTAGAAGCAAGCATAATTTGTAAGGTGGAGACTAGTGAATTGATCTCTCTAATCATGTTCCTCTGAAGGAGTCGGAACATATCCAAATATGCGTGGACATCAGAAGCCTGCATGTGATGACTATCAAGGACCCATTTCTAGTTACCTTCACGATTCAATCCTGGTCACAAGTTGTACTCTTTCATGGACAAGATGACATTTGTAGCCGAGGTTGGAGTATATGTGTATAATTAGATGTTGTTCAGTCTATGCAATGCTCCAACAACCTTCTAGAGAATCATCCTACACATCTTTGACAAAATGTCCGTGGGGAATTTTAAAGCATTTCTAAATGATTGGTCAATGTACAACAGTCAAGAGATACACTTGAAAGCACTTAGGGAACGCTTTTAGAGATGTAAAAGAGCACGATTAGCATTATGGTACCTCAAGGCAAATTACCAGGCCACATTTTGTAAAGGAGTAAAGACCGACCTCGACAAAATTGCATAGATGGAAGCACCAGAGAACATGACAGGATGAAATCATGTCTTGGGCATGCTGGATATTATAGAAGATTTATTTAAAAAATTGTTCAGATCTCCTATCCATTGGACATACTAACAAGAAAAGAGCAGCCATTTACATGGTTCGAGGACAAAGAGAAAGCTTTCAATGAACTGAAGTCAAGATTAATTAGGGGCCCAATCCTGGCATAACTGAACTGGAATAGGGAGTTCCATGGGCATGTAGATGCTTCAAATTACGCAATTGGAGCGACACTTGCAAAAGTGGGATCCCAAGGATCGGACCATGTAGTATTATTCGCTAGTCAGTTGCTGTCAAAAGCAGAGAAGAATTACATTACAATCAGGAGGGAAGAACTAGGGATGGTGTACTTCATACAGAGACATTACCTACAGATGACACCATTGTCTAGTATCATTATTTCAAAAAATTTGTTAAAGGTTTGGCTAGGACATGTGAAATACTATCAATGTTGTCAAGCCAAGCTTCTTTTGCAAATTCTGACTGTGCTCACTGGAGCTCTGCAAACCGGCTCTTGGCCCCTATCTTCAATTGATAATCATGCAGCACTTGTAGCTGTGCACAATACAAAGTACAACCTGGGAGTACCACTTTATATGGTTGCATTTGTGTTGGTGTGAATAGGGGTATTACCTAGCTATGTCTACTATTAGGTCTTTTCAACATCGTATTACTTAAGCTTACTTAGGGTACACATAGGATACTTTTCACTTTATGTCTCATATCATGAAATTAAGACATTAATCATAATCTTATGTCATCTTATGTCTCAGCTTGGCCTATATAAACAAGGGTCTCTAATACATATTACATACATTCTATTTGCATTTTTTGATAGGAATACAATTTTTTTTGTTATATTGATCTTCTGAGTATCTTATGCTTCCCATAGGCCTCTGGAACTTTGGTGGCTATCTCTGTAGCCAAATCTTACAATTTGGATGCCACAATTTCATCCTTGTCATTTCTTTTCTAATAGCAGGCTTCTTTACTACAACTCATGATCTAGTTTTGTTGTGTTCTTGTCAAAGTAAACTTCTGGTGATGCTGCCCATCTTGTAAGGAAACATTTGCAGATCACAGTCATCTAAAATATCTATAATTCCGCTTGATGTTTGTAGAAATCAGTAAAAATGATTTCAATGTTTGTGAAAAATTAAAAAATGGGGTGTAGAAAAAATGTTTGCAAAGTATTGTTTCTAATTTGTTTTTCACGGGCAACCACATAGAATTCCTGTTTGTGTCTTGCTGGTGTTGCCATCTTGTTTCCCATACCTCGTCTGGCAACATGGTACATATATATAGATAACTTGCTATCCCTGGCCATCCCCAAAATCTGCAATAATATTACTATCCTGGAAACTTAGGAGAAAAATATGTTGCAAGTATAGAATTTTATCTCCGAGTGCTTGAGTTTCTTCTCATAAGAAAAAAATTTAACCAGAGCTTGGTAGTAAAAATCTAAATTCAGTGATTCATGATATCTGAAAGACACTCGTTAGTATCTACTGTCATGCATTCTTGTGATCCTAGCAGCAGCTAGAAATACACCAACAGTTATGCTGCGAATCCCATTCTCATGGTCTAGGCTAAAAATTGGTTGAATTTCAAGTTATGGTGACAGCCAGCCATCTTCCATGGAATGTGACAATGCACAAACATCCTTAATGATTGACAGTAATTCACAACTTACCTCCAGAGGTCTTTAATAACTTGCGATCAACTGTTTGGGTGTCATTGAGCATTTGGGAAAAGCTCTGAAGTGGCACCATACAGCATTCGGTATACTGTTACATTTTTACATTACTCAGCATCAATTTGACAGTTGACAGAAGGAAACAGTCACCTGTGGAAATGCCTCTGTTTCATCTTCTGTAAAGATTTTTTGCCCTTGTGGCATGTACAATTATGTGCACCTATTTAGATAAGTAGTCAGCATAAAAAAGGGCATCTAGGAAGACAGGCAGCCATACAGAATGTCCTGATTAATACAGGTTCTCTCAAAGACTCAAAGCTCTGCTATCTTTCCTGTGTCACTTGCTGAATGCTATTTGTCATTTATATATTCTTGTTTACCATTGCTTTTGCATATAACATGTCTAGGCTCTATTAATTAGAGTATTGTGCCTGGATATCTCATGGGATTCAAAATCATAGAGACGTGTCTGTAGTTGTTAAATGGTATAAGAAATGTGTCCTCAAACAGAGGACATGCTTTGTATATATGGTTCCTCCAACACAATTTCAAGAAGCCTTAAAGTGCTGAATTAGATAATTGAATAATGTGAAACCCTTGTATACTGGATTTCTTTTTTCAAGATTAAGCTTCCAGTGTCATTTTTTATACAAGAGTGTGCTGACTGGTGCTTCTGCGTTGGTTTGCTGCTGGCTTATCTATTTATTATTTGTATGACTAAGTTGGAGGAGCCCTTTGGGAGAATGTTATGTTGTTGGTTTCTATTATAGTTCTTATAAGCATTGTTTATGTTGTAACTTATTAAGTAGACCTACACAAATTTGTTAAAATTCATTTTATTGCAGTTTAAGGAACAGTATAATACAGAGAAGAAGATCCTCGCTGAAGTGAAGGCAAAAGAAGAGACACCGGAAGAGTTGGAGAAAGCAGAACAAATAAGGAAAGGCCTGTTTCACCTACTACATGTAGGTTATTTTATAACATCTCTTATTGTGTAACACATGCAAAATAAATGGGGGATAGATTACAGAAAAGATAAATAAGAATGTAGAATTGGAAAACATTATTGATTTTAGGGTCCAAGTATTTTCAAATTTTAGCATCTTGTCAGTGTCATCTTCCGTCTCCTCAACCTCCATTTTATCGACATTATTTGCCTTTCTAGATTGACACTTCTACTCATTAGTTTTTTCTCATGTTTACATTCACGAAATCATATTCTGATTGCATACTATATGCTATATGTATGTGTATGTAAGGCATTTTTTGTGTACAACCCCCTCCACTAACATTCACATTTCTGTATGTTTCAAAAATTCAGGAGATAGCCCTGATTAGAGATCCAGAAGATCCAAGGAAATTCTACCCTCGATTCAATCTTGAGGAAACCACCAGTTTCATAGAATTAGATGATCACAGGTATTTTGTAGCTTGTGGATTTTGATCTAAAATTGAAGTTACTTTAATGACGCTGCAACTTCCTATTATGTTTCCCTCTGGCACTTTTTTCCTAAACAGATAAATTGAGATATTTCTTGATTTGGAAAAATATTTATTTATCAGATACTGTTACAGTTTTAAATCTACTCGTCACTTGAATTTTGTCTAAGTTAGGGACTGAAATTTTCCTCCCTGTTTCAGTAAAAATGTTTTAAAAAGGTTGTATTATGACTACTATTTTCATCGGCAAGAGAAGCTTTGGCGACAAAATGCATTGAAGACCCTTCCTGCTCTATTAAATTCATCTGACATGTTGGCATGTGGAGAAGACCTTGGGTTGATTCCGGCTTGTGTGCATCCTGTAGGTCATCATGATTTATTATATTGTGTGTTTCTGCCTTTAGGGAATAGTTGTATGATGTTTGACATACTTATCCTGCTTTGAAGTCTAGGATCAATCCATTTATTCTGCTTCTTGTCCAGGTTATGCAAGAACTGGGTTTGATTGGCTTACGCATTCAACGAATGCCTAGTGAACCTGATCTGGAGTTTGGTATCCCTGCAAACTATCCTTATATGACAGTAAGAAATTGGCTATGAATATCAAACCACACTTAGGATGGTGAATTGTCAATCATGCTTGTTGAGAAAATTTGAAATGGGGGCGTGTTTTTCTTACAAAAATGTTGACATCCTGCAATATAATGCATTAGGTGTGTGCTCCATCATGTCATGATTGTTCTACATTACGTGCTTGGTGGGAAGAAGATGAAGGAAGACGCATTCGGTTCTTTAGGAATGTGCTAGGATACAGTGAAGCACCACCTGCTAAGTGTAATCCTAAAGTAGCACTTGCAATAATCCAGCAGCATGTTGAAGCTCCCTCTATGTGGGCAATTTTTCCACTACAGGTAAAATTAAAACTTTTTTATATTACGGCATAAGAACAAATTAATATTGTGTCATTTATAAATAATTTCTCTTCTTGTTGTGAGATGGGGTTGGATTGCAATTGTAGCTTTCTCTTGATATTCTATACCCTCTTCTTGATATATTTCCATGTAAATGTAATGTAATTAATCTTCTTTTTCAGGATATTCTAGCATTGAAGGAAGAGTATAGCAAACGACCTGCAGCAGAGGAGACAATCAATGACCCAACAAATCCTAAACATTACTGGCGCTTTCGTAAGTATATGTTCAATATTCCTGAGGTTTCTTCTTTACCTTTGTATTATCTGTCCTGCTCTACCCTGCCTGGTGAGGATGTATGCTGTAGAGGAAAAGAGTAATGTTAGTTGAGTCTGATATATGAATATCCAGTCACAGAAGATTGACTGTTATGATTTATCAACTATTCTTAAAAAGAAATGGGAAGATGCTAACCAGGAAAATCTAGGGAAAGTGGGATTTGATAGTTGGACAAGTCTAAACTGTGTATGAAAGTGACCCTTTTCCTCAGCCTTGGCGATATTAGCCTGCATTTGAATCAACCTCTGAATACAAAATACAAGTTTAGAACTCTTAGAAGAGGCTAGTAGATATATGTCCTCTACGGAAATTATGTTGTTCATATTATTAGACATTTTCATACTGCAAGAATCGGTTATATCTAGAAGATTGGTTCGCCATGGTTCTGTCCATGCCAAATGAAGATTAAAGATTACATTCAGCTGCAGGCATCTTTGCAGAACTGGTTTATCTGTATTTTATTATATTGACAAGATATGTCCTACTCATTCCCTTTGCTAATGACATGCATGTTTTCAGACTTGATAACATTGGTATCTGTCATTTATTGATAAGCTGAGATGACGAGGGGAGAAGCCTTTGCCCTTGAATTTGTTGAATTAATGGCTAAGCATTTTGTTTGAGCAGCTAGAATTTGTTGATATCCTTAAGGAAGCTTACTTGTGGTCTAATTCATTGTAGGTGTCCATGTCAATTTGGAGATGCTCCAGGCAGATGAAAATTTTCAAGCAATTATTAAAGACCTTATCAAGAGTAGTGGAAGATCATACCCGACAGAAAAAATGGGTGATTTCCAATGTAACCTAGGTGAAATTGTTAACTCAAAAGAGGCGGCCAATTCAATGGAAAGTGCATGTGGAAATGGTCATGCATCCTTGAATTTTACAGATGGTCAAAAAACCCACCAAGTTTCTGACAAGGAGGGAGTCATTTTTTGAATAAAATCATGAAGACATTTATATCATCAACCTATCTATCTGAATCAACTTATCATCTCAATAACATTCACATTATTTGAGCATAGTTAGGTATCTCCTTATTTGCAATGTAAGCTCTTAACGAACAAATTTGCATACAGAAGTACTTGTACATGGAAGGTTACCACATGGGACAATGCTGACAGGGAAAAGCAGTTCCAGTAGGTGGTCTTGGACATGCTTTTTCTTCAATAATTGACAGTTTCAAATCTTCAAAATGGTTTTTCTGATATTCACTATTTCAAATTTTTTAGTTCCTGGCACTTGGGGAGAGTTGATGGTACCTACCATTATTAAAGCTATGTTCACTTAATATGGTATGTATTCTGATAGCAAATCAGTTTGTTGAGAGCATGCCATGGTGATCCTGGGCCATAAATTTCAATTACAGAGGTTGAGTTCATTGTGAACTGGACAACGAATATATTCATGTGGAGTGCACTGCACATCAAATCACAATGCTTAATAAATATGTTATTTACCGTGTCATTCAACTCTAGTATATGGTTAGTTGTGCCTGAGCAGTTTTGTTCTACCAAAATGCTAGGAACAGATATATGCTTGATTGTTTAATGAGCATACACTAGACACCAAATAAATTTAAGCGGAGTGCACCATGGGCCAAATTGTAATGCTTGATAAATATGTTATATTAACATATCTTGCTCAACTCCTGAATATGGTTACTTGTGCCTAATGGCTGTTTTATCCTACTAGAATGATAGGAACAGATACATGGTTAATTGTTTTACGAGTATTGAATTTTTATGCACAAATGGGAATTTGTACTTTTAACTGTCAGGAACAAGAATATTAAATTTGAGATGGTCAAAAGTGATTACAAAGGAAGTTTTACGAGTAAAGCTCTAAACAAAATAGAAAATTCTGTGCATAAATTTTTTGTGACACAGATTTCGAACTGCTCGTAAATGAAAAAGAGGTAGGCTTTTTTTAATATAAATAAAAGATAAGCCATTTGTAATTGCTTGCTTGTATGCTTAAACAAAGAAAAAATTTGAAATGATTTGTGATTATTAGATTAAAAAGAGGCAGGTTGCAGAAAACTCCTAAACTATCCCTAAAGCTAGAGTGGTTTAAGTACGAGCAATTTCATGATTCAACTGTGTAAGTTTTGATTAGTATCAATGTTTCAGGCCACACTTCCTGAATAGTAGAGAGCTAGAGGAATATAATGAATGAATTGCAGACCCAGACAAGATAAAAAGAGAGGGGGAAAGAGGAGGGCAAATTGAACACGGTTTGAGGTAGATGAAAGAAATCAAGCATGTGTCTGCGTGGTGAAAATTCAAATTCAACAAATAGGAACTCTTGCATTCCACAATTTCTGCATTAAAATAATTTTGTTTTAATGGCAGAAGTAAAAATGTTTTCGTTCAAGAGTTCCTGCCTATATAGAATGTCACAACATACCCGCTAGCATGAAAAACAACATGCCTTTCAGGTCCAAAAGACGACCATAACAAGGAGCTACATTCAAATGGGAATTGTTTCAACTATCATCACTGCAATCAGAAATATGCTGAAGTCAGTATGCGGCTTTTTTCACTACGGACTCATTTTGATCATCAAAAAGGGCACTTTTTCAACGAATACATCATACAACTTATGATTGGACAGAAACAATATGATCACAAAAGGACGTTAGCCTACCATAACTTTAACCAAGTCCATGGCAGTAGTATGCACCCATGTGTAAAATCGCCACTAACATGGGGTGTTCATGATTATTCTTGGTTGAAATCAATGGTAAACGTCAAACTCATTAGACGACTTAAATGTTATGTTGGGAAAGCCTATTATATGATTATCAAGAGCATGCCGAAACTTGAATTTAGTGTGTTGTGGCAAGGAGTGCCCATGTGTAAATCACAATTAATATGAGATGAAAGAAAGAAAGAAAGAAAGAAATTAATTTTAACATCTGCGAGGTTAAAGATAGCCTATGGGACAAAACGTTTCACACACTGATTTCTGCATTTCTACCTTTTTCTTGTGTAACTTGATGATGAGCGTCCCCGGCTACTCAACACTCCCCTCGTTGAATAAATATACCCAAGAGTTCACTGACAAGAAAGCAGTAAAACTGTCCCTGCTGTCCTTGAAGGTGTCACACTCTAAAATGAAATGTCTTTCTCTTTCCACTTTTCCAGAAGTGCAGAAAATACACTCTTTCCTCCCAAGCTTCTTTTGGTCTTTTCCAACACCCATTTTCACAGCGAAGTTGAGTTGGTCCTTAATTGGGCAATAAGAATTTTGGCTCTCCAAGAGAAATTGGCCCCAATGTAATATTTTTGGTGATGGTTATGAGTGGGATTAAACTCTGCAATATAATACTCTTTCTTTCTCGTTAAACCTTTATCCCACGAACACTTGTGGGATTTATTCATAACAATAGTCTTTATCTCTTTACTATTTGTGGGGCACAAGTTCAAGTAAGTATCTCATTTATTAAATCATTTGTTGTTTTGACGTATCCATGTTTTCTTTCTTTTGCACAAAGTGTCACTGAAGACAACCTTAGGCCATCTGCTCTCATCCATTTGCTCAATTCTTTTTATATATTTTGAGTCGCACCATAGCAATTGCTTCAATAGGAGTAGCCCCCACCTCACTCAACATGATATCATAGGGGACTAAACTTTTAATTTTGAACTTGTTTATAAACAAGCGTTTTTAATTTTTTTTAAATTTCCTTACACTGTAAATCATAAGTGTTGCTGACCCACAATTCACAACCATAGATAACAACCCACATAACTAAAAGCCCAAAGAGAGTTTGAGTAGTTTTCCAATCTCATAGCTCAGCCTCTCTACATCTATTTTGGAAAGTATAAAACACTTTCCAACCTCCCAAAATTCTCTTCTTTCTGCACCCTTCCCAACTTAAATTTTTATTGAAGTCAATTCTGAAGTATTTGTAATCTGACACTTCTTCAAGAGTGATGCCTTCAAGTAAAACTTATGGTGGTTATGTTTTCTAGTATTAGGAAAAACCATCACTTTAGTCTAGATGATATTATCTTGCATCCCCACCATTCTACAAAAATGCTCAAGGGAAAGTAAGTGTTTTTCTAAGCCAAGAGCAGAGTTAGAGATTAACATAAGGTCATATGCATACAAAAGAAGCCTTATAACAAACTCGCCCAAATGAACACCATCTCCCCCTTGTAAGTTTAACCACTCTTCAAGTTTGTCAATATATAAACCAAAAAGGGTAGGGGACAATGGGCACCCTTGTTTGACCCCCATGTTACTTCTAAAACTTTCGGAGATGTCATCTAAAGTTCTGATTTTGACTTTAACCTCTTCATATAGTCTATGAACAGCAACTCTAAGATGAATAGGGACCTCGAGTTCCTCTAGCTTGAGCCAAAGCTTGTCCCTAGGGACTGTGTCAAATGCTTTTCTAAAATCTACAAAACAACAAAATGCTACCTCCTTTTTCTCCTTAACTTTTTCAATGATGTGCCTTAAAGTTATACCGCGATCAACTGTGGAATGCTTAGGTCTGAAACCTGCTTGCCCTTTAGCACATTTATCCTTTTTTCTACCCACTTCCTAATTTTGTTTTCTATCATACTCCCAAACAACTTTGCAAACAAAGGGTTTATCATAATGGTTCTATAGTTGGAAGGGTTATTGACATCACCACTCTTGAAAAGAAGAATAACAAGGCTAGTTGTCCAATCTAAAGGGAAACCTTGCTGAATGATGTTGAAATTTTTTTAATGTGAGGCGCAAGAATTTCCATGCCCCACTTTAGATACTCTACTTTTAGATCTGCAAGGCCTTTTGCTATTCCAACACCTAATTTCTTGATTCTTAGCTCCATCTCTTGAACAGTGAAAAGCATAAAAGTGTTGACCATGGGAGGATTGTCAACCTTGGAGTCTTGCTCATAAAGTCGCCTAGCATAATCAAACCACTGAGAAGTTATAATATTATTCTCCATTTTCTTTTTCTTTGGTTGCAACTCTTTCCAAAATAACTTGGGGTTATTTTTCCTCAGAAAGATAAGCTTTTTCCCACCTTGTAATCATGAAATCAACTTTTTTCTTTCTTAAAATCTGCTTGTAAGTTTTGATATTCATTTTCTCCTTACTTGACTCTTTCAAAGTTCTTGCCTCTTTGCATTCTTCATCAAAACAAGCATTAGCTGGAAAACAATGTTTTTTCGATTTGTTATTTTTTGCCCTTTTGCACTCATCAAGTGCACTTTGAATCAAGCTTGTTAACGTGTGATTGTGAAGGCCATGAAACGAGATTTTTTCCCTCTTAACAAATTTCTCGAGTGCCATCTTGAATGTGCTACAATTTTTTCAGTCACAAGAATTATGCCCTTTGATGAAGATTGTTGAATGCACTGAGTTTTTGTCCCACACTGCTGCTTTTTAGTCCAAGAAATGCTTAAATATATAGGATTGTGATCAGAATTTAGATCCCAAAGTTGTTCACCAATTGAAATGTCCTCCATATTCTCACACAAGCCATGTGAACAAATTGTCTAATCCACTACACTTGCGCCATTGTATGTATTACAAGTGAAATTACCAGACTTAACCCATCTAGCCAAACCATTCCAAATGACTAAATGAAATGCTCAACAAAGAGTAAGTAGTTGTTCCCCAAAAAGATTGCAGCCTTTGTTGTCTTCTGAAACTCTTGCCCATTGATGATTGCTTTCTTTTGTAAGCCAATGATGCAGGAGCATCCTGGGGTAGTGGGCAATCCTATATCACCAAAAATATGTTTTGGTTTGATTTTGGTTTTAGTAGTAAACTCGGTTGAAGACCTGAGGTGCTCGGTCACTTTGGTGGCAGTTCTCGATTGGAAGATGTGTTGCCTCATCGATGGACTCGGTGACTGGACTCAGTGGTGTTTGGTGTTCGGTGGTATTCTACTCGGAGTTACACTGCTCGGTGGTAGCTGTTCGGTGTGTTCAGCTCGGTGGTGTCTTGCTCGGTACCATATTACTTGGTGGTGTCTGTTCGGTGGAGTTCGTCTTGGTTGTGCCTTTCACCGAGTGGTTTGCTTTTGGTGTTCTTGTTCACTGACTGGTTTCTATGGATTGGGCAGGTATTGGAGATTGCATCTGTGATGTGAGGGGATCATTGGGATCGTGCAGAGTTTCGAGGTGTGCGGATTTGAGGCATTGGATCTTGTGTGGACCTAAATCTGATTTGGTGCTTTCTTCTATGTATTTAGTGTTTAGTTGCAGCCGACTGGCTCATTTAATATTTGTAACCAAGCCGACTTGTGGTTGTGTTGTATAAAAGGAGTATGTAGGTATCATTTAGGGAGGCAATGAGAAAAAGAGAGAAAATGAGTGGAGAGTTGATAGTAGATAGTAGTAAGTGGGTAAGAGAGAAACTTGTAAGATTGCTTGGTGGCTTGCGAGCACAAGTTCAGATGTGGTTTCTTCCACTTAACTTTAGGGTAAACTGGTGAAGTTGGATCCTGTGAGATCTTGTTGAATCGGTTAATGTGTTGGCCGTAATTGGGAAGGCCTTACAACCTGACATGTTGCATGTAATTGGAATTTTGAGATAATATAAGTTGATATTGATATATCTTGTTGTATTGTTGTTGTTTCCGCTGTGAGTGTTGGTTTGGCTGCAAGTTTGGACAATCCATTCTTGGATCCTCCGAGCTTGACTGCATCAGCCAAAGAGGGTTACAAATTTCCTTATAGTAAAGAATGCTAGCTTTTTCACTTGCACTCCTAGCATTGAAGTCACCTACTAGGACTTCACCTAGCCGAGAAAATATCTTAATAATGTGGTTAAAATTAATGTCTTGCACCTTGTCTATTATCTCCTATAGTAACTGCCCCTATGGTAATATGTAAAAAATAGATATTCCGAGTGCCCATGGTTGCAATTAGGATATGCGCAAAATTTGTGCCCTAGTTGGTCATGTATGAAGCATACACAAGCCATGGTATAGCTTGATGCCTATGCCTCTCTTTGGGTTGGGTTCCCTCCGCATGTATATATGTTTTATTTAAATTTTGGTTGAAGCTAGCAACTTTCCACATGAAAGCCTTGGTAGCCAAAAGTCTTTGCATTGGTTTCCACGGTCTATGAACCCATCCATGTGTTGTTTAAATGTGTTAGACATCTGCATTCTATAGCAAATTACCTCGTATGGTTCGAATCATTTCCCTTATGATATGATTCTCCCTAGCAAAGATGATCCCTAATATGTAGGCTTCACCTAACATATAATGTTAGAAATCTAGTTTGAATGTGAAATCACTACATAATTATAGTGCATTATGCATATGCATTGTTACCATGAGCAATTTTGCATAAAATCATGGATGGGAGGTATGTGTTGACAACACCCAATGATATAAAAAATTGAAATAATGCATTCTTATAAAGGTATTAGTTCAAATTATTGTCCTTAAAATAACCTTTAAAATGACTCTTTAAACCCAAGAAAGACAAATAGAACTAATTGTTGGAGAGATCTCTGTTAAACAAATGATCTTCCTCTGAATTTTAGAGGTACAACTCCTTGTGATATAATTGTTTTTGGGATGTGCTTTTGACCATAAAGTTGTAAAGGTAAACTAACATCTAAGCATAACTATACTGCAGATGCGACAAAAGATTCAAGTGATGCTTAAAAGAAAATGAATTGGCACAAAGTTCATTTCATTATATGATGTGTTAAGAAAGAACAAGGGAAGAATCCTTTTCAACTTAGAATGCAAATTTTCCGATGTGAGAGTATTGGTAACCACTTTAAGTAGATAAGCATCATAAAGTACTGTCAAAACACAAAGTTTAATTTACAGTAAGGAAAAATATGACAAATGTACAACTTTGAACACACATTTCCATTCAATGATACTTGCAAAGAAATTCATGACACAAAGTTCAATTTATTTCACTACCCAAAAATGGCTACCTCCCAAGACTTTCTTTCTTACAATCAATTTTTTTTAATTTCTAAAATCCCCCCTCAAAAAACCTGCCTCCTAAGGCCTATAAAAAGGATGAAAAACCATCTCCATCATGAAAATAACGGTCTTGAAAATGACCTGTACCTCAAATCAATTGCATGTAGATCTTCAACACCAATCTTGAATGGATCTTGGAAGAGGAAGAGGTTTGGAGGAATGTGGATGGATAAATCTTGAACAAGAGGGATCCATAGAGCTTGAATCCTTCAATGGCTACCAATGGATCTCCTTGATGAAGTGAGTTCTTAAGAAATGCTTGAATACTTGAGAGTAGATGCTTGCTTCAATAGATTATTGCTTGCTTCAAGTGCCTTATGATTTTATGGTTAGAGAAAATGAGAGGAGAAGACTTCCTTTTATAGCAATCTAGGGCACAATCTTCTAGAGGCCTACATAGGAGAATTAAATTCCCATTAGACCTATACCCTTAGAAGTGGACCTATATCAAATATAATTAAAGAATCATTGCTTCAAAGACCGAAACAGCTGACCCGGAAGCGGGAATTAAACTTTTCCGAAGCCCGAGATCCGAAAATCCTGGAAATCTGGAATTTGACCCAAAAAGGTCGACCATGACCCAAAAAGGTCAACCTTGACCCTGAGGCCAAAATCCCAGTTTGCAGTTTAGGATGCCAGAAACAGGCTGGAAAAAGTGGGAAATGGGGCAGAATAGGGGAAAAAGCCAGATCCAAGTCAGAGACCCATTCAAGGCGCTTGACATGACCACAAACCACTTACACAGAAGGCTAAACCAGTCTATAATGGAAGTGCTTCCATTTTCCAACTATACAATTACCTAAATGTAATAGGTATAATAATTTGAAGAATTATACTTTAATGGTAAAGGATTTAGAATACATGTATCAGTCGAGGGACCTCATAGTTCCCCCATCTTGAATTCGCTTGTCCTTAAGAAATTTAAGGATTTCCTTCTTTTCCCAAGTGGCATCTTCACTCAGAAGATCCTTCCAGACGATATTAATCAATGTTTCATCGATACCTAACTGGTTAATATTTGATAGTTGTTTGACTCTTATATCTATCATTTACTTCATCGTGTATTATCTTTAGAATATTGATATTGGTTAGTGATGGTTTCTTATATCGTGCTTGTTTCTTAATATAATAAGTTTAAATCTTTAATTAAAACTTATTTAATCATATCAAATTTATTTGAATTTATAATATTTAATATTATTATGTACTAAATCCTTAATTGAAAAGGGGACATTACATAGTGTAGTTGATGCAAGAGTTTTGAGAGAGTACCTCAGGTATACTAGCATTCATGTAGTGAGATCCATCTTTCTGATGGACTACCCAATAGGAGACTCGAGGCCATGTACTAGGGAAGGGATAGAGGTAGATGTAAATGAGGATAATATTGTGGAGGAAGATGAGGGGGATGAGAAGCCTAGAATCGAGGTGGAGGAGATGACTATAGAGGAGATGAGGAGGAGGCAGTAGAGGAGATAGATGTTTCTCCCCTGAGGAGACGACCATAGAGAGCCTCATTTGGGAGACCACCTTCGAGAGAGGTATCCATTTGAGACCAAGGGGAGATTAGTCGTTCCATGCCCCTAGTAGAATCTTGAGTAAAACCACCACACGCTCCATCTATTCACGGTCCTGATTATCAGGAAGGAGATCCATATATGAAAATTTTGAGTTGGAAAAATATAAATATTTATATGATATGCTATGTTGTTGATATAATTTCTAAATTGTACTGTTGGCACCAGCGGATGGTGCAATTTTGTGTGTTAGGTTGTTAAAGACATAGCCTTAGAAGCACGAATATCATCATCCTCATAGATTACCTATGGATCATAGTGAGACCCAAAGTGGTATAAGGACATAGTTGAGCCTATACATATAAAGTGTTGGCATTCAGTGAAGATGATCTGAGTTTTGATGATGGAATTGTATTGTGGTGTTGTCATTGTTGGAAACATTATCTATTGGAGGTATGAGATTAATTCTATCAATGGTGTTGAAGGATCTAATTAAAGAGATGACTAAGTGTTCATTCAACTAGGAAGAAGACAATATGTGAGATACAAGCAACTGGATTTGGAGTTAGAGATCAATTTAAGGTGTACGATCATGCATTTATTATCTACAAAGGCATATCTAACTCTATCTGCGACTGCATCAATTAGATTGAAAAATTGAGGAAGTTATTGAGAATTCAAGTTACACTAATAGGAAGAACAGATTACATCTAGAGAAAGTTTGATTTGATCAACTAATTGGTCTATTTAATGTTTGTAAATTATTGTTTACGACTTGGTTAATGTTGTGTTGAATTTATTGAGTTGACCAATACATTTTGGCGTGATCAGATTTGATTTTGATGTCGGTGGGTAAAACATTTTAGGGAAAAAGCCGACTTGGACAAGTTGTTATAAATAAGGATGAAATCGATTTTTAGGGTTATGATGTTGCTATTGAGGTGTTATGATAGGTATTGGTGATTATGTGAAGTTGTTTGATGTTTAAGGCAGTGTTGTGATCAGGATTGAAGTGGATCTTTCAAACGTGAAGTATCACAACAAGATCAGTTACTCTTGGGTCTATCTCAAGGAAAGCCCTAACAAGTTTGCAAGCAAAATCCTTAACAAGGTCACTCCTAATAGGGTGAGCAGGATTTTTAACAGGATATGAAGTATAAATCCTCTAACAAGGTAACTCTCAAAAGGAGTTTGAAATCCCTTAACATGGTAGTTCTTAACATGACTTGTATTAGCTTCTAACCAGACTAAAGATACTCTTAACCGGGTATGCCCTTAGTAGGGTTTTCTAATTGCTCCTAACAGAGAAAATTTCTTTGGTGCACTAGTGGAATTTGTGGGTATCATCTCACACATTGTTTTCTCTCTCTAACAAGGGTTTCCACGAGAAAAATCTTGTTTCTTGAATTTACTTTGTGTGAATTCTTTATTTGTTAAGTTTCTATATAGTATTCTATTTTTCATGTTGGTTGTTGTGGAAGCTATTTGGAAAGTGTTTCTATTTTTTGGGTGCACTACTTCACCCCCCCTTAGTGCCTTTAAAGACTAATAATTAGTATTAGAGAATTTTTCCCTTGAAGAAGCCTAACTGCTTATGGAGGATCGTTAAGACGAATATGGAGAGTTTGTTGAAGGACAAGAGGCAACTCAAAGAAGCTAAAATGCTCATTGAGGAATTGAATTATCAACTGAAGTAGTCAAGAGCTAAAAGATAATAATTTGTTGAGAAGTTAAGTGAGATTCAAGACTACATTGAGAAATTATCTTATCAATGTGGATGTAATGAATTTGAAGCAGCCCTGGAAGCCATGACTATGGAGAATGAAAAATTAAAGAAAGACAAGAAAAACCTTAAGAGAGAGATTGAAGCTCAATCGATCAGGATGGGTGAAGAGTTAGAATCAAGAAGATCTACAAAGGATGAAAGGAAAGTTACAGAAGATCCCTAAAGGCCAAGCATGAATCACTAAAATTTGTGGAAGGTGAACTTTTCAAATATGAATAAGAGGTTGGTACATTGCATGCACATTTACATGAGACAAATGAACATCTACAAGAAACTATTCAAGAGAATTAGAAATCCCTAAGGGAGAATGAAAATATAAGAAATGAGAATTAGCAACTAAAAGGAGAGCTGAAAATGCTAATGAGCTATTGAAGAAATTCAATGAGAGCAGTGCAAAACTTGATGAACAACTAAGGAATCAAAAAAGGAGCAAAGAGACCACATGCCTTGGATATACTAGTCATACTACTTTCGAAGCTAGTGAATCTTCTAAAATAAAGGAGATCATGCAAGAAGGAAAGTCTCCACCGAAGGTAACACAAAGAACTTCTGGTAAGAAAGCCTACAAACCAATATCTTTCAATTGTCATAAGGTAGGTCATACTGAAAATGTATGTTGAAGCATATTTGCAAATAGAGCTATCACTTTTGATGGATATTGCTATAACTGCAATAAGTATGGACATATTGCATATGATTGTAGATCAAAATTTAGTAGCTTTGATGGTTACTGTTACAAATGCAACAAATATAGTCACAAAGTTGAAGAGTGAAAGTCAAGAGTGAATAATCAAAGGTCACCAGTGAACTAGGAAAGACCTTATCAAAGAGTAAGGCAATCAAATATCACATACTCAATTTGTGGTAATTGTGGACATATGGTTGTGATTTGCAAAATGAGGCCTGCAAGAGGTAATGTTGGGCCATGGAAATCAACTGGTATAGCATGTTTTCTTTGTCACAAGATTGGACATATATCAAGGAACTATAGGACAATGAACCAATCCATAAATATATCAAGCAATCAGAAAGAAAATAAAATTGTGAATGTAGAAGAGGTCAGAAAAGAGATGAACAATACTTGGAAGAAGGAAGATAGTAAGACAACGGAGGAATCCACATCTCCATTGGGTGTGGAAAATTCATCATTAAACTAAACCTTCATGTGGTTTAGGGGAGAAAGTATTATTGAATAATTACTCAGACCCCTTATAGGTGTATGGTAAGATCTATTAGCATTTTAAGATGAAATAAGATCATTTGGAATGTATTATGAAATTTAATGAGTTACATAGTATTTTGATCATTGGTAATGAGTTTTTGGGTCAATCGGTAAAAAATGTAAACTCTATTGGTAAGAGAATTTAATGTATGTGTGTGAAGGTACATAAAAAATGTTATTTTGGATTTTATTCTCACCTTGCACATTATGAAAGCTTTTGTGGAGTGAAACTAGCATTGTTTGAGTCACTTGCAAATATCCAAGCGATAAAGAGAGATTGTTTGTGTTGATCTGGAAGAGAAAATCTATCAGGTGTTGTCGTGTTCTTCTACAAGAACCCTAGGTTTGAACTATTTGAGTTATTTATCTGAAGATTTTCTCTTGTGGTTAAAAATTCAAGATCACTACTATTAAATTGATTGATATTACTGAGATGTCGTGACCGGAGTTCAAGAAACATCCATTCAAATCGATGGAAAATGATCCTATGAGTGCCCTAACTAGCATGCCCTATGGTGTTCTACATGTAGAGGATGTAAGAGATTTTATTCATTAAAAATTGGAAGACCTAGGATCATGGGCTATAGAAGAGAAATACAAGAAGTTATTTGATGACAACTTAGTGTTAAAAGATAAACATAAGTGAATTGCTGATAAAGGTTTTCATCACACAGTCAGTTACCCTGATGAATTTGAAGATGATCAGGTCAAGTGTGTTATGAGGAGAATTCATGACCAGTTATTGTGGTTAGATAGATGACATAAGATCACTAAAGAGGCAATCCATGTTGTAACTGGTCTATGTGAAACCGGTGGTGTGCCCATTCTTTGCACCATTCCTAAGGATGAAGTGATCAGACTAACAAAATCAAAGTGGGGTGGTCGTGTGATGACAATGAATGGCATTACAAATGAAGAGGTAAAGTATGCATCTATGGTTATTGGTTATACATTGTATCATTTGAGTAGGATGAATAGTATACCTAGTGGTTCTATTCATACAACACATATGATGATTAAGGAGAATGAAAACTTTGATTTGGCAGAATCTATGAAAGAACAACTAATAGTGAATTTGGAAAAGATTAAAAAGGACAAGAGACAAAAGTTCAAGTATGGTCAGGTGATCATGTGTTTGTTTTTCTACTTTCAAAACATGTTCCCTCGTATTGGTAAGATTACATGGTTGAAAGATACTCTAGTTTTCATTCAGGTCAACAACTGATTGTATGTTTGAAGTCATTTTGTTGATAGTAAACCGAGTTATAGATATGATGATAGACATTAATCAGTTAATGTATTTCCATTGATTTCAACTTATTTGAGTATCATTGTGGTAATAAACATCTATTATGAATTGAAGATTTGGAACAAATAAAGTTTATGTGGTTGGTAATTGAAGAGTTCTGTATACACTGAGTAAATATAGTGTATACTGAGCACAGTAATAATCGAGCTAGGGATCATCGACACATCACAGTATTGACCGAGAAATTTAATCAAACTGAGGCCGACTAGAATGATGAGCTGGAAATTGACGATTTCAAGGTAAATGATAAGGTTTTCTATGATGATCAAACAGTTATGAAAATTCAAGGAAGATCAGACGAAGATTGAAATGTGTTTTTAACACAACTGCCGAGGAAGGTTTAAGCGGAAAAAGCAACGATGGAGATTAAGTGGAAAAATCTAAGGATGGAAATTAAATGAGTTATAATGTCTATATAAGAGACAAGAGATTAATTATGAATCACACCTGATGTGTGGACATGAAAATTTCATGCATGACTGATCAAACTTGTTAAAGATAGAACCGAGCATTTTCTGTAGACATCACCGAGTGATAGAGGAAAGAGAATTAACTGAGCAGAACAGAGTATGAAGAATCAAATGAACTGAAGTGAAAAAATTGATCAGAGGTATTATGTACTTAGCATAGATTTGAAAATCTGAAAATAGAGTTGTATTTGAGTCAGATCATTAGTGTATCAGTTTAACCATTGTTACAGATAAATCTCTTAACTGAGTAGGATGTGAAAGTCTTTATTATGACATTCTAATGAATGTTGAGTGTTTTCTTGTTGACCCCATAGTGAATGATTGGTCAAGAGAGAATTGTTAGTTTTAAATCCTCTGACCGGGTCATATTTAACAGTGTGCATTATAACCTTTAATAGGGTTGGCTCTTAACTGAGCTCACTTCAGAAGAGTGAAATATTTTGGGTTACCGATCCCAGGTGGTTTATACGTTAGAAGGGTTTCCAAGTTAAAAATCTATGTGTCAATTTTTATGATTGTTGTGGATTGTTATTTTTCTTTACACATTACTTTATTTACATTGATCGGTAATCACAATGTTGATTTAATGCTACTCGGTATATGACTAAAGTTTGAGATTACAGTATACATTTCACCAAGTTTGATTATATGTTTGAAATTTTTTTATATACATCTAGAGAATTCATGATTGTAGGATAAGGGAGAACCAACTGATTCACCCCCCCCTCAGTTATTCTAACAATTGGTATCAGAGCATACAATGCTTAGAAGGAAAGTTTTGAAGGACTTAAGCTAAAGATCACAAGATGTATAATAGAGACACATCGAAGCTGAACAAGGAGAACTTCTCAACATGGAAGAGAAGAATGAGACTATACCTATCAGGGATTAGAGATGACATTGTAATATACCTGGATAATGAATTCATCCTACCTACTAGACCTTTGACTGTTAATTAGATGAAAGAGAAACATGAACACAACGTTATAATGGTGGAGATTGCGTCTTCACTCATTGATGCTAAATTTGAGTATATCAAGACATGTACATCAACCAAGAAAATGTGGGACAAGATTATACTAGTTGATGGAGGAGATGAAAATGTACAAAGAGCTAAAGCTGAAAGTCTCTGAGGAAAATTTGATGACATGAGAATGAAAGGAGAGAACATAACACAGTACAGTACCCAACTCAAGGAAGTTGTGAATGTTATTCAAGGAGCAGGTGGAACTATTGATGAAGAAACTATTGTGAGTAAGATTCTTAGAACTTTATTGCCTATTCTATAAGAGTCTCTGCAATACATGAAATGAGAGCATCACCTGGAAATAATATTATTGTCGATAGCCTTATTGGTAGATTGATTTCTTTTGAGATGAACAATTTTGACAGTGTTGTACCTACTATGGAATCTGCATTTATATCTTCTTTGAAAATTAGTAAATTTGGTAGCAAACACATGATAATAAATAACAGTGACAGTGACAGTGATGATAAGGAACTTGATGAACTTGAAACATTAATGGTTAGATGATTGCACAAAGGAAAAGGAAGATATAAAGGTAAACTACCTTTGATATGCTTTAATTGTAAAAAAATTGGACACGTTGTTTCTCGATGCCCTAATAGAAATAATGATGAGGAAATAACAAAAGAACCAGAAGATTACAATAGATTTTTCTATATTGAAGAACCAAACACTGAAGTGTAACAGGGTAATGTTACCGACCAGCAGAAGGCACAAACCGAGAATCAAGAAAATGTTGCAACTAGAGATCAGGAACAAGAATACAATGAACCTACTAGAGAACACAATCAAGAACAAAGAATTGAACCTATACTTGAAAAATATGTAAGAAGACATCATCCACAAAATTAGATTATTAGAGATAAAAGAGCTGGCATGATGACACGAGTAAGTTGAAAGACAACACATGTTTGATTTGTGAATTTGAACCTAAAAATGTTAGAGATGCACTTGAAAATGAAGAATGGAATATTGCAATGAATAAGGAAATTGAGCAGATACAGATAAAACAAAACATGGACATTAGTACTGTTGGTTTACAGTTTGTCTACTTTAAATTTGATTTATATAAAGACTCTTGAAAATACCCAAAGCTGGCTTTCGTAGAACAAAAAGTAACCACAGACTGGGTCAATGGTAGGAATCTATCAGTGACCCCTGAATTGAAAGGTACAGTATCCCTTATGTGAAAGATATGCAATGAATTTTGTCTTTCAGTTTTTAGGGGTATGCTCTTAACCGGAGAGCAGAAGAGGTTCAACCAAGTTGTTCAAAGCTTCAAACAACTTAGGAAAAGAATGGGGATTTACTTAATGACATGCAAACTATTATGCAGTGCAGGATGAATGCAAACTACCATCTACCAGAAGAGATGAAGAAAGGAGGTATAACAATGCAATTACTAGATAACTAAGATTGTGAAACTTTGACAATAACCCTATTATCTTGATCTCATTCTCTATTAACCCTCTTCCCAAATCTTTATGCAAGAACTAATCTATTGAAGTAAGATGTGAAATGGAAAGAAAACATAGTGCTTATGCTGAAGACAGTAAACATACAATCCACTGAATGAAAATGACAAAACCTGGTTCATTACTATTCATTCAATTTCCAGTATTAGCATCCTCATTCAAAACATTACACAACTAACTAAGATGAACAACAAAAATCACTTCAAACTCAGAGTCACACACAGTAGTCCCAGCTACAGGGGTTTGCCCAAAGTAATTTTTGCCGATCTTATTTACTCTACAAAAATTTACATATATAGGTCTTCTCAGAAAAAGACTCGTTACAATAATGATTGCATCTTTACAATATTCTGAGAGGAACATTCTAAAAATAAACATGGTCGGTTACAAAAACTGACAAAGCTGACAAAATGCCCAAAATGGTTACACTATACAGAAAATTGGGAAGATGACACAGGTCAATAGATTCTATGCCTTCTTCTGTGTAACAACTTTTCCTCTTTAAGCCTTCATTGCATCCGTTACCTTGCCCAAATCCCAAGCATTCAGAATGATTATATTGTCAGCTCGAATCATCCAAAAATCATGCATTTCTATCAGTTCATCCAACCTGGCAATCCGGGATTGGAGCTTCTCCGATTCCTTTTTGATCACTGCATCTATCACAGAGAGCTCACTGATTCTTGACACTTGGAAGCTAGCCAGATCCACAATCTTATCTATGAAAGCAAGAAACTTAGCTTTCATTCACTCTGCATTCACCAACTTGTCACTTCCGGAAACTTGAGATTCTGTGTGCAAAACTTTCAAAAACTCAAAAAGTTTGTCCATGTCCTTTTGCACTAACTCAATCATAGTCTTGAGTTCATTTGCTGATCTACTTGAGTTCTCAACCACGAACTCTAGAGACTGCCTCTAGTGAAACATTGGCTCCTGCCCGGTCTTAAGGATACCATTGGAGATTGCAACACTCATCCTCATATCAATCACCTCCTACAAGGTGGCTAGTTGCTCTGTCAATCCAGTGGATGCATTGTAAATGGTCTCCTAGTGCTTTGATGTTGTATCCTTCAACTTGTCTGCATCAAGTAGAAGATTCCCCAAATTCTCAATAACAATGGGGCCTTGAACCTTCATCACCTCTATCCACACTCTACCAATTTTCCCAAACTGTCTCGCTTGCTGCAACTTCAGCAGCAGATTCTTATTTTCTTTTGCATTGGGTTCAAACTGAGAAAATGAAGTACTGCCAAGAGCATATTTAATATACTCAACTAGCTCCATATTTGTAGACTTGAGGACTTCCTTGTTTGCTCAGAGTTCTTCTAATCTGTCCTCAATTTGCTCATTGGTGGTTTTCCAGATATTCACCATTGAGTCATGCACTGGCACTCCTAGGTCCACAATTTTAATCTGTAAATCTTGAGTTGAAAGTTCATCAAAATTTCCTTCTTTCTGTGGCTCTACTATTTCCATTAGCATATGCCCGATTGTGGAATCATGGGAAAGGGCCGCCACAGAATTTTGCTTTTTTGCCTTCTTTGCCGGTGGCTGAGATGAGGTTTCCTTAAGGATCAGGTCCTTTGAAGAAATGACCTCCTCATGTCATTTCTTCTTCTTCTCAATGGTTTCCTCCAACCATGAGTCTGTGGATAACATCTTAATTGCAGACTGAAGAGTTGTAGGATCAAACAGCTTTCGGGCTACTGGAGGAGTCTGCTTGTCTTGAGGTGGAACAAGGAAGGAGGAAACCTTAGTCACTGAAAGGGCCATAGTATTTACCGGTTGAGAGGAATCCTGACCATCCATGGGATTTGTGTCATCCAAGGTGATAAATGGAATTGGTGAGGGAGGCTTGGTCATGGGCACCTCGTGTTCTTTCTTCTTTTCCTTTTCCCTATCTTCTTCCTTCTCCTCTTCATTTCCAATGTTCAAGAGCGAACCACCTCCGCAGGTCGGAGTGATGGGAACATTCTTTTTTGGGGGCTGGTCACCTCCTTGCCTGACAGATTGCGCTGCACCTACTGAAACTAATGGCGCCATAGAAGAATTAACTACTGAAGATAATTTCTCAACTCATGAAGTTATTCCTCCGAATGAACCTACGCTAGAAGTTATTTTCCGTCGCGCTTTGGTCCATTCTACCCACTTGTCGATTCTCTTGATAATGCCTCTCATGAGAAGCTCCAATGAATCAATCACTGGACCAGTTGGTGGAGAGGAAGAAATGGGCAACACCTTGATCTGGTTGTAGGATGAGGGATGCATGGAGATGCCATCATCTGCAAGATCAGATACATCAACAACATTATTATACATTGTAATTTCATCCAAAGTTAAACGGGACCACAATTTTTCCTGTGTTTGATACTCATTAAAACACTTGGCCCAGAAATCTTCAATATCCAGGACATGTCTGTAGGCATGTCCGAGATTCAGGTGATCTCTAAAAAAACCCATAGGATCATATTGAGGCCTAAGAACCTCATAATCAAGTAGCTTGATCTTATCCTCAAAACTCTTTACTAAATTCTGGGCATCAGATCTGGATGCACAAGAATATGGACCAACCACCACGGGGAAAGAAATTCTGACGATCTTCTTCACAGTTGAACACAGAGTGTTCACTTCCAATATATTTCGGCAAAGCTCTACCAAGACCACCTTACCTTCAGGATACCAGGGAAATCTCTTAGGAAATTCAGAGAAGGCTCCTATCCGAAGATAAGAGAAACTTGGGAATTGGATGAAAGAGCATCCATACTGATTGATTGTCGAGATGGCCTCTCGCGAGAATCTTCTTTCAGGGAAACCTTGAAGTTCCTAACATATTCTCATTGTGAATGCATCATTCACAACAATATATTCCTCAAAGCTCAGATGCAATTGCAGATTCAGGTAGAACTCATATATTTTGGTGTTGTTGTCAAAATTCTGGATTGCTGGTAAGCCAGGCCATAGGTGTTGAGTCGCCAGAGCATAGATCAAGTATGAATACATGTAGAACTATTTGAATCCTTGACAGGAACTCATCGAGGATGCTAGCTTCTCACATAGGATTTCTCCCCAATCAATGAACATATTTTCTGCGCAGACCGCTTAAACAAGGAAGAAATTATGTTCAACGACATCTAGGATCTCGAGTTTTCCATCCAATCTGGTCAGCAGGGCCAGAATATCAACAATTTCCCTCTTTAGAGTTGTTCTGAAGAGAGTCTTCGACATCTTAATTTTCTTGGATCGATGGGTCTGGAACCAGGTCTTTTGCATGTCTTCTCTTCTTAGAGTCTTCTTTTCATTGAACATAGACACAGATGAGCCAAAGTCGATGTTGCAATACACATCTTTCGCCGGAATGCTGAAAGCGGACTAGATTAGGGTTTTATCAATCATCAGCAAAATAGATTGATCCAGGAACAGGATTTTCTTTGTCACCGGGCCATATTTCTCTATACATTCTTGGACGATCTCAGGAGCTTGAACTGCCATTGGAAACCCTGCAACTTCTACCAGACCGTTGTCCTTGAGCTTCTATGTAATAGGGTGAACTGTATGAGAATTCAATCTTCTGTGAAAATCTCTGAGATCAAAGAATCTTAGAGATGTGTCAGAAACTTCTTTCAATTCACTCTCAATACCAATTAATCTGTCGTAGCCAGAAGCTTTAACAACCATTTACTGTAAAACTGAGAACATGAGTGAAGACAAATGGCTTGCTATACAAAAATGATGAGTAGTAAACGATGGCTAATGCTGAAGAAATAGCCGCTAAGATCTGAACGTTGGTGCCACACGAATGACATTAAGGTGACCTAACGGATGCAACAATAGGATTAGCATTTAATTTGAAATTCCCATTTTAGAGAACATAACGGCGTCAAAAGCCTCAAATTTACACTTAACTTTATGTTCATTAGCCGCTTGCTGAAACAAATCTTTCATCTTGAGGAAAAAGAAAATACTTTCCTTCCAATGACAAAATGAATGAACATTATACCATTTTACCTTGTGTGGGAAAATAATATAAGAGAATAATTGTCCCGTAAGCTTGTTTCCTTTATTTCGGAAAAGTATCACAACGGCTTCACCTTTTATCTTTTGCACACTCAAACAACTTATTTTCCGTCGGGAGCACTTAACTTCTTATTTTCTCTTTTCACTTGTGTCAGGGTTGCACCTTTGAGACCAACTTTTCCAGACGCTGCATGATCACCACCACTACTCTGCAACTTGATATCTTTGAGAGTTGAAAAACTCTTTTTATGAACAAAAGCTTTATCAATCACTTATGTAAAACACATGTTTACCTTTCGAAAAAACACATTGAGCATTATAGATCCAAGGGTGACTATTTCTCATTCAGAAGATGCTATAACACTCCTTTCCTGACATACCTAGATCACCTAAACACCGGATGAAGCAAAAAGATTGAAAAATTGCTAGGCTCAAATAGGAAAGGAAAATAATTTATCTGATAAGCACATTAGGGGAAGGTTTCAAGATGAATGAGAACTAGGCCACCAAAGAAAATTTTTACCCCCTAGGACCTAAAGACCCTAGACTAAAACTTGGCAACAAGTACCAAGACTAAATGATAAGAATGTTATTGGAACCAAATGGATATTCATAAACAAATTGAATGAGAATGGAGATGTAATCAGAAATAAAGAAAGATTAGTATGCAAGGGGTATGCACAAGAAGAAGGAATTGACTATGGAGAAACTTTTGCACCCATTTCTAGACTTGAAGGAGTTAGAATATTACTTGCATATGTTGTATATAAAGGATTCAAAGTATATCAGATGGATGTTAAGTATGTATTTTTGAATGGAATACTGGAAGAAGAGGTATACATTGAACAACCTGAAGGATTTGTTGATCATGATCAGACAAACATGGTATGTAAGTTACACAAAGCTTTATATGCTTTGAAACAAGCACCGATAGCATGGTATGAAAGACTAAATTCCTATCTTATTAGCATTGGATTTATTAGAAGAAGTGATAACAACAATTTGTATTTGAAAGGAGGAAATGATGATAAGACACTTATTGCTGAAATTTTTACTGATGATATTATATTTGGAAGAAATGATAACCCATGTACATCATTTGTTGATGAAATGAGGAAAGAATTTGAAATGTCAATGTTTGGAGAGATCAATTTTTTTTTGGATTGCAAATTTCACAACAGGCTGAAGGTATCTACATTACTCAATCAAAATACATCAAGGAAGTACTGAAGACATTCAGAATGGAAGAATCAAAACCAGTCAGAGCACCTATGGTGACAGGATGCAAATTGACAAAAGAAGATAAGACACCTGAGGTAAATCAGACTTTGTACAAATCTATGATTGGAAAGTTGATTTATGTTGTACACACAAGACCATACATAGCACACACAGTTGGAATTTTTGTAATATTTTTTGCTAATCCCAGAGAATCACATATGATTGTTGTAATGAGAATTTTTAGATATCTGAAGAACGCTGAAGATTATGGACTATGGTACAAAAGGAAAGGCAAGTTCGAACTGAAAGTTTACACTGATGCTGATTGGGCTGGGAACATTGATGATAGAAAGACAACTACGGGTGGAGAATTCTTTATAGGAGAAAGATTAGTTACTTGGATAAGTAAAAATCAAGGATGCATATCTCAGTCAACTGCACAAGAAGAATATGTTGTTGCTGAAAATTGTTTGAACATTGCATGGATAATTGTTTTTTTGAACGGTATGAATGAAGAGATCACTAACCTAGTGATAATTTATTGTGATAATACTAGTGCAATAAATATTTCAAAGAACCCTGTGATGCATGCAAAGACAAAGCATATATCTATCAAATATCACTATTTGAGGGAACAAGTACAAGAGAAACAAGTTATACTAGAATATGTATAATCAAAAGAACAACTTGTAGACATATTCATTAAACCCTTACCAAAGAATACATTTGAATACTTGAGGGGTAGACTAGGGGCTCGTCCCCTGTCTATCGGTCACTAAGATAACTAGGAGGTTGCATCAAACTACATGAAATTAGAATATCAATCATGTTGATGCAAAGCTGAACTGGACTGACAAAGACATATCAGTACACTGCGAGGTACTTATTCTACTACACCGAAAACCAAAGATATTTTTTTGGCTAATGAATAGTTTTATATTTTCTTTTTAGGATTGTTGTCAAAGGGAGAGAAGATTCAATGAAATATCTATCCACTAAAGGGAAAGAATATTCCACAGTGAAAGTGAGAGAAATGGTATATCTATCTATTGAGAGATTCAAGAAGAGAAGAGTCAAATCTGTAGGGAGAGTCTGCATGGTGAGTTTTTAATACTGTAGTAGGAGTTTCGCATTTTGCAGTTGTAGAATGAGAGTTTTGTATTCTATGGCATTTTTATATTGCATATTTCATATTGTGTTTCCATCAATGACAAAGGGAGAGATTGATGAGCTACAACTATTTGTATGTTTGAAGTCATTTTGTTGATAGTCAACCGAGTTATAGATATGATGATAGACATTAATCAGTTAATGTATTTTCATTGATGTCAACTTATTTGAGTATCATTATGGTAAAAAATGTCTATTATGAATTGAAGATCTGGAACAAACAAATTTTATGTGGTTGGTAATTGAAGAGTTCTGTATACATTGAGTAACAGTGAACACTGAGTAAATATAGTGTATATCAAGCACAATGATAACCGAGCTAGGGATCACTGACACATCACGGTATTGGCCAAGTAATTTAATCAAACTGAGGCTGACTAGAATGATGAGCTAGAAATTGATGATTCTGAGGTAAATGATAAGGTTTGTTATGATGATCAAATGGTTATGAAAATTCAAGGAAGGTCGGACGAAGATTGAAACGTGTTTTTAACACAACTGCCGAGGAAGTTTAAGCGGCAAAACCAACGATGGAGATTAAGTGGAAAAATCTAAAGGATGGAAATTAAATGAGCTATAATGTCTATATAAGAGACAAGAGATTCATTATGAATCACACCTGATGCACACACATGCAAATCTCATGCATGACTAATCAAACTGGTTAAAGACAAAATCGAGCATTTTCTGCAGACATCATCGAGCGACAGAGGAAAGAGCATTAATAGAGTATGAAGAATCAAATGAACTGAAGTGAAAAATTTGATCAAAGGTATTATGTACTTAGCATAGATCTGAAAATATGCAAACAGAGTTGCATTTGAATCATATCATTACTATATCAGTTTAACCATTGTTACAGATAAATCTCTTAATCGAGTAGGAAGTGAAAGTCTTTATTATGACATCCTAATGAATGTTGAGTGTTTTCTTGTTGACCCCATAGTGAATGATTGGTCAAGAGAGAATTGTTACTTTTAAATACTCTAACTAGGTAACATTTAATAGTGTGCATTGTAACCTTTAACATGGTTGGATCTTAACCGAGCTCACTTCAGAAGAGTGAAATATTTTAGGTTACCATTCCCAGGTGGTTTTCCCCTTAGAAGGGTTTCCACGTTAAAAATCTATGTGTCAATGTGTGTGATTGTTGTGGATTGTTATTTTTCTTTACACATTACTTTATTTAATTGATCAGTAATCATAGTATTGATTTAAAGCTACTCGGTATATGACTAAAGTTTGAGATTATAGTAAACATTTCACCGAGTTGGATTATATGTTTGAAATTGTTGTTATATACATCTGGGAGAATTTGGGACTGTAGGATAATTGAGAACCAACTGGTTCACCCCCCCCCTCAGTTATTCTAAAAACTGTATCATACTTTGAGGAAATGATTTTACAAGGAGCGTGTGGGGACATATTAAAGATCTTCAGAAGAAGATGCACGAGAAGGAGATGATACCATCAGAAATTGTGGAAAGGTATAAGGATATCATTTGCTTCATGGTAGACATAGACACTTGTATGATGGAAGAAGTTGAGCCAAGGACCTCATGGGTGATGCCTATGGGTTATGCAGTGGAGGGATACATTATGACTATCTATGCAGAGAATTTGTTGGCCCAATCAGTAGATCCCAAGACTCCAAGGTTTGGGACATATCAAGAGAAGTCACTCAAAGTGCACAAGGACTTGATGGAACCTGTGATTGAGAGAAAAGTGAAAGGGATGTTGATAAAATCATGACTCAAAAAGGTTTCACAAAAGAGAAATTTGATAAAACAAGGGCCAAGCATGTTGCAGAGAAAGCTGGTACATTTGGTGTAGCAGATGTTGATGAAGTTGAGGTTGTTGGTGCAACCAGTAGTACCCCAGTCGGTTGGAAAACTAGAAGTGCTACACAATTAAAGTAGGATTAAATTTCTCCTCCTACCAAAGCACAAGAAAAGAAACCGGTAAGGAATGCTAAGCCTAAATCTACATCACTTACGAAGACACCAAGAACAACTAAGGTGACAGGAAAAAGAAAGAAATAAAAGGCAAAGAGGGATAAGAAAGTTGATGTTGAAGAAAGTGAAGAGTGAGAATCTGAGACAAAGCTGAAGGAACTAAAGGCTAAAGGAAAGAAATCAAAGGTGGTAGGTTCCTCTACTACTAAGAATGTTGAACCTAAATATGGTAAACTAGTTTGTGTAAATTCAATTATTCAAAATGTTAGCAAATATGGTGTACTTGTTGGAGTCAATAAGTACTATCACTTACTTAGTGAAGGAGATCAGAAGAAAGTTGAAGATGTTGTAGTTGAAAGCATGAATAGGTTAAGTCAAGTCTTAATCCAACTACAAGGACAAATTCCCAATGTGTTATATGATAAAATTGATGCAAGATGGAAGGCAACACTTGTCAAAGATAAATAGTTGGTAAAATATGTTCTACTGAGTCTATTTCTAGACTCATATGAGGAAGAAATAGATGAAAAGATCAAAGAGGTAAGACCTTTATTCAAAACAAGAGCAAGAATTACAAAGCTATTGGTTGGGGAGACCCAATTGGTGAAAGATGAAACAAAACAGATTCTGAGAAAGCACATAGGTCTGGAGAAGGATAAGAGTGAAGGAAATCATATGGGTATTCAAGATGAATTGGTAAAAGATAAATAGGATGATCCAGTGGTTAGTTGAACTGGTGAGGGTTTCACTATTGATGGTGTGAAGATTACACTGAGGGACTCAAAGATGAAATAGATATTGCAGGAGATTACTCTTCTATGGAGATACAAGATGAGAAATTGGATGCACAAGATCAAAAAGATTCACATGAACAACAAGATGTACATAAGGATAAACATGAAGAAGATCTAGTAAACATGGGTACTGGTTAGGATATGACCGATGAAACACAATAAAAAGGTTCTACTGATGAACAATAGAAAGAGTAAGTGAAAGAAAAGGAGTTCATAGACGATGACACACAAGAGGAACAGGCACATGAGGAGGAAAATACTGAAAAGGAACAAAATGAAAACAAGGAAACTCCTCCCACATAGTCCAAAATAAGAATTAAAGATGATATATAGATTAAAGGACAAATTGACTTAAGCACCATGAACCCCAAAGAGATGATAGACTTTGTAATGGCTATTAATTCAAAATCTAAACAAAAAATGATGCAACAAGAAGGATAGGTAATTCTCTCTGCCAGGGATTTAATTTCAGAGTTATTAAGAAATGTGAAGTATGATGTCACTGCAACCATTGAGGAAATGAAGAGCTTAGAGGATGTTGCAGTCTTGAGAGTAGAGAAGGTATATGAAAAGAAGAGATTAGATAAATTGGCACAGTTAATTGTCACAGACAAAAAATCAATTAAATTGGTTGTCAATTGGTTAAAGGATGCATTGAATGAATGTGGTAAGATAATTAAATCTATCTCTTACCTTTCTCAATTTTTGAAAGCTTTAGAAAGGAATAAATGTGAAGCTCAATAGGAGCTTAGATTACTTGTTTCAAATTTTGATCCTATACATGAGCCTGCTACTAACTTTGGTGCTAAAGTTAGCAATATAAATAGCAAGTTGAAATCATATAGGAATGAGAAAAATAAGAGGATAGCTAACATGATGGAGTTACAAATTTTGTTGATTCCCAAGCTAGATATTTTGCAACGTGGTGTGATGGAAGCTGATAAGACTCTAGTTTTTCCAGATGTATGCACAATTGATGGACTAGAAAAAATCAAAGGTGGTAGGTTCCTCTGCTACTGAAGAATTGGGGAAATGATCTACAGATTTTGGAGGTTAACTTCAATAATGTTTTTATTAGAATTTAATTAGGTGGTGCTACTCTTACATAAATAATATTTTCACATATTTTGTAATACCTTTGTCATTGTTGTCAAAGGGGGATTGATGTACTATAAAGCTGAAAATTAGCTAAGTTCATGAAAAATGTAATGTAATGGTTAAGGAGAATAGTATACTTGGTTGTAATACCTACGGGGGATTTGAGCAATCGGGAAAAAGTTTACAGTTTTGCAATGTTATGTATTTTTCATTTCTGCAAGTAGTTAGACACTAAGCAATTTTTTGTGTATTTTTCAAAGTGTTGCAATCAATGTCAAAGAGGGAGATTGTTGGAATTTGGTGAAGATGTTTGAGTGTTGATCATGGAATTATATTGTGGTGTTTTTATTATTTGCAACATGATCTATTAGAGGCATGAGATTAGTTCTATTGATGGTGTTGAAGGATTTAATTGAAAAATGACTAAGTGTTCGGTCAACTGAGAAGAAGACAGTATGCGAGATACATGCAATCAGATTTGGAGTTAGAGATCAAGTTAAGGTGTGTGATAATGAATTTATCATCTATAGAGGCATATCTAACTATATCTATGACCACATCAGTTAGATTGAAGTATTGAGGAAGTTATTGAGGATTCAAGTTACACTAACAGGAAGAACAGAGGACAGGCATAGCACGTTTGATTTGATCGGCTAACAAGTCTATTTAATATTTGTAAATGATTGTTTATGGCTTGGTTAATGTTGTGTTGACTTTATTGAGTTGATAAATGTATTTTGGTATGATCATATTTGATTTTTATGTCAGTGGGTAAAATGTTTTAGGGAAAAAGGCCGACTTGGATAAGTTGTTATAAAATAAGGATGAAATTGAGTTTTAGGGTTATAATGTTGTTGTTGAGGCATTGCGATAGGTATTGGTGATTGTGTGAAGTTGTTTGATGTCTAAGGAAACAGTGTGATCAGGATTGAAGTGGATCTTTTAGAGAGGAAGTGTCACAATAAGATCAGTTACTCTTGGGTCTATCTCAAGGCAAGCCTAACAGGTTTGCAAGTAAAATCCTTTGACAAGGTCACTCCTAATAGGGTGAGAAGGATCTTTAATGGGATCTGAAGTATAAATCCTCTAATAAGGTAACTCTCAGAAGGATTTTGAAATACCTTAATAGGGTATTTATTAACATGACTTGGATTAGCTTCTAACCAGGCTAAAGATACTCATAATCGGGTATGCCCTTAGTAGGGTTTTATAATTACTCATAACAGGGAAAATTTATTTGGTGCATTGGTGGAATTTTTGGGTATCATCTCATACGTGGTTTTCTCCCTCTAACAAGGGTTTCCATGGGAAAAATCTTATGTCTTGATTTTACTTTGTGTGATTTCTTTATTTTCTAAGTTTCTATATAGTATTCTCTTTTGCATGTTGGTTGTTGTGGAAGCTATTTGGAAAGTGTTTCATATTTATGGGTGCACTGATTCAACCCCCCCCCCCCCCTCAGTTCCTTTAAAGACTNCACCCCCCCCCCCCCCCTCAGTTCCTTTAAAGACTAAAAATAGATATATAGATAGGGAAGGAGGAGCAAGAGTGAATTCAACACACAGTGGAGCGGATGGAGAAGGAGCTAGTGGACTCCTAATGTGAGCTACGAGAGCTGCAAGGTATCATCATTATTATTAGATGTAGAGTGCATCTAGGAGTCAGACACAAAACATGGGATCCCATAGAATATCATCTAGTCCATGACCACCATCCTCTCATCGTGCGCCAAAGGGCTCAGGGAGCCATCATCCCATGGATGAGAATTGAGTTGTTGTATTTATGTTTGTATTTTGGTTTATAGAGCACATTTTGAACAATGTTAACTATTTTGGTCACATGATGTTTGGAGTTATGATGTTTTATATATTTGGATTTTATGGTATTATGTTAGATGTTTATTTATGATTTTAATGTAATTATGATTGATTTAGAGATAAATGCTATAAGTATTAAAATGATATACTTGTCATTGTCTTAATTAAATGCTACTATGATGATGTAATGCACTTATGTAGATAGATGAACATGTATTCTAGCTAGAATATTAACTAAACACTAATCTATCCAAACATGAAATGTGAAAGAATTAAGAAGCAAGTCAATATCATTAAGTAATATCCTAACCAAAATGATCAAAATATTACAAAGATGAATCTAAGACAAAACATATGCACTTTTATCATGAACATAGCAATGCATGAAATAGAGAAGCTAATACTTAACTATCTAACACATATACTTTGATGTAGAGATATAACCAAACACTTAATTTGAAAGAATTAAAATAAAAGAAACATGGAGAGAGAGAGAGAGAGAGAGAGAGAGAGAGAGAGAGAGAGAGAGAGAGAGAGAGAGAGAGAGAGAGAGAGAGAGAGAGCGCACAATANAGAGAGAGAGAGAGCGCATAATACCAATCCAAATGCATGAACATTTATGGGTTCTTTAAGGGGTATGACATCCATATTAGCTATCCCATATGCACTAGAACCATAAAATTTTGTGATGATAAAGGGACCAAGCCAATTAGGATTGAATTTTCCTTTTTCCTCAGGTAGGGCATTCACATTATGTTGATTCTCATAGAGAACCAAATCTCCAACTGAGAAAGATCGTTTAATAACCTTGTTATATTTATTTTGCAATGATTTGTGATATTCTTGAATATGTTCAAGAGCATTAATTTGTTGTTCATCCAACATTTTGAGTTGTTGAATATGTTGTTCCCAATAAGTGTCATTATCAATTATGTCATTAAGAAAAATCCTTGGAGAAGGCATTTCCAAATCCAAAGGCATAATCACATCCACACCATAAACTAAATTATAAGGATTTGTTCATGTAGAAATACAAACACTTGTTCTGTAAGCCCATAGAGCATATGCTAATTGAGTGTGCCAATTCTTATCACGCTTATTAAAAATTTCCTAAGAATTTTCTCAATTATCTTATTAGGTGCCTCAAATTGACCATTATATTAAGGATAGTAAGCGGTAGAGAAACGTTGTTTGATATGGTATTGTTCCAAAAAAATTATTACTTCCTTATTTTTGAAAGGAGTACCATTATCAGACATTATCATGGAAAGAATACCAACCCGGGAGATAATGTTTTCCAAAAGGAAATTACAAATAACACCAGCTATTGTAGAGTGAAGAGGAACAACATCTACCCATTTAGTAAAGTAATTTGTAGCTGTTATGATATAAGTATATCCCTGGGAATAAGGAGGTGATATTTCGACAATAAGATCTAAGCCCCAAAGATTAAAGGGCCATGAAGCTACCTAAAATCGGAGCTCATGAGCGGGAGCATGGATCAAATTCTTATGATATTGACATTGATGATATTTTTTACGAAGACAAAATAATCTTGTTCCATATTTTTCTAATAATATCTATATGAAGTAGCTTGTTAACTAAGGATTTTCCACCAAAATGCCCCCCACTGGTTCTTGAGTGATCCTCCTCAAGAGCTACATGGATCTCAGTTTTATTAATGCATCATAGGAGAAGAGCATTATAAGAGCGTATATTAAGTACATTGGAAAGAATAATGTAACTTGTGGAAAGTTTTTGAATTCAAGCTCTAGTGTTCCTTGTAGCCGATGCAGGAAAAGTACCATCTTGGAGGTAATAGAAGATGTGTGAATACCACTCGTCTAAATTAAGAATAAATCAACAAGTCATGTCAGTATAACTTTAAGATATAGCAGGAATCACAAGTTTTTGTATGATGAATTGATAACTATTAGCATTATTATCTAATGAGATAAGAAAAGAAATACTTGCCATAACATCTATGTGTCTATTATCTTTGCAATGTAAAGAACCAATAGAATATGAGGAAAATTTATTGAGTAAAGATAATGCAAGATCACAGTATTGAGATAACCTAGAATGTTTGGCTTGATAAGTTCCATTGATTTGTTTGACTATTAATTGCGAGTCTCCAAAGATATGAATATGTTTCATGTTAAGGGATGAAGTCACATATAATCCAGTGATAAGGGCTTCATATTCTACAATATTATTAGTACAAGAAAAATTGAGGCAGTATGACAAAGGTATTAGTTTATTTGAAGGAGGTACGATAATAACACCCACACTGGAGCCAAATCGACACCTAGATCCATCAAATTATAATTCCCATGCATTATCAATATCAATAGGCAAGATGAATTCATCAGGAAAATTTGTAAAATCAAAAGTAGTATTAGGTGAAGGAGCCTCAGATAAATTATCAGTCAAAGATCACCCTTTGATTGCCTTTTGAGAAACAAACTTTAGATCAAATTCACTAATCATCATAACTCATTTAGCCAAACATCTTGAAAGATCCATTTTTTATAAATGATGTTTTAAAGGATCAAATTTGTTGATGACATTTATTTCAGCATTGAGAAGATAATGGCTCAGTTTTGGGTAGCAAAAAATAAAGCAAGAGATTGTTTTTCTATTGGAGTGTATTGGGTTTCATAGTTTAATAAACTACGACTAATGTAATACACTGACCTCTCTTTTCCATTATGATCATGTTGAGCCAAAATTGCTCCCAAATCATGAGAATAAGTATAAGTGTATAAGAAGAAAGGTTGATTAGGTTGAGCAGATTGAAATATGGGAGGATTAGAAAGGTATTGTTTAAATCCCTCAAACGCTTTACGATAGTTATCATTCCATAAGAAGACATTATCCTTCTTCAACAAGGAGGTGAAGGGAATTGTGTGATCTATAAGGTGTGATACAAACCTATGAATAGATTGAATTTTTCCTTGTAAACTATGCAGTTGTGATATATTTTGGGGAGGTGGCATATTGACAATAACATCAATTTTTTAGTATCCATTTCAATACCCCTATCTCAAATTATGAATCCAATAATTTTTCCACTATCTACACCAAAAGCACATTTTTAGGGTTGAAATGCATGTTGTACATACGAATGCATTCAAAATTTTGATTAAAAATAGGAACATAGTCCACACAAGAAATGGACTTGGCTAAGATATCATCAACATAGTCTTATTTGATCTTATGAATATACTCATGAAAAAAAAGTGTCATGACACGTTGATAAGTAGCACCAACATTTTTTAATCCAAACAATATGACAACCCAAAAAATTTCCCCCAAGGAGTTATGAAATTGGTTTTGTATTGGCCATGAGGAGGAATAATATTTGATTATAGCTATAAAACCCATCCATAAAGGATAATAAAGCATGCCCACTTGTGGAATCTGCAATCATATCAATATTTGGAAGTGGAAAGTTATCTTTTAAAGAAGCTTTGTTTAAATCCCAAAAATTGGTCCACATTTGGATTATATTCTCACCCTTAATGTAACCACTATGTTTTAGATTCAAGGAGAATAATCAATAAGACAAATGAAACCAACATCAATAAGTTTTTCAATTTCAACTTTCACAAGTAAAGCAGTCTTGGGATTCATTTTCTGAATTTTCTACTTTATTGGTTTGGCATTAGGAAGAAGTACAATGTTATGGGTGGCAATTTTAGAATCAATGTCAAGCATATCAGAATAAGTGCAAGCAAATATATTGGTAAATTCAAGGAGAAGAGAAGTAAGCTCTTTTCGTTCATTCTCATCTAAATATTTGTAAATTTTTATCACTTTTTTCTAGATTATACACATCCATTTGCACATCAATAGTACCAGTTGTCAAAAGATTACTTTGTTGAGGGAAATCCATAGGTAAAGGAGGTTCATGTATCTCTTCAGAACTAGGATATTTCCCAAATTATGCTTCAACATTTAAACAATAAGAAAATCCCTTATTATGGTGATAACTAGGGTGATCGACACATGCCTCAAAAATTTGGCCAAAGCATTGTCATTGCTAAAGGTATCTAAGGAAGGCAATTCATTAATGGCATAAAAAATCAATAACATGAGAATTAACAAGAGAAAGGGGTCCCAAAGATAGAGTATTAACATTAAGACAGGGTTTACAAGATCATTTTGGTAGCTTATAAGGATTATATCCTAGGCCAAAATAATGTTTATGCTCATTATTCCCTAAGGGCACTTGAATTCCTTGTTTTTGTATGCAATATACATTTCCATTTGTTGCCCCACTTTTGGTCTTTATACCTCAAGACAAAAGTAGTTGTCCAATGAGTAGTAGTAATCTTGGAAGTTTCATGAAATTCCAGAGTCTAAGTCTAGAGATCCCTTTAGGCTAGAAGGCCTTTATCAGATTTCCCAAATCTGCCTTCTCCTTCTTAAGCCAGGGAAAATCAAGGTCTGAAATCATGTTTTTATTGGGTAAGTTAAGTTCCCAATCCAGTAAAGGCCATGGTTTGAAAGATTCTAACCTCAGCCTTACATATAGATGAGATATTTTGTCTCATATCTTCAGGTTGCAGCACTGGCAGGTAATCAAATTTTAGCTTCTCCATGGTGAAAAATCACCTGCGGAGTGCACTTTCTACAATTGACAGACTTAAGAGTATCAGAGGTAAATAAAGATGGAAAATGAGGAAGTCGGGAACAAGAAAGCCTTGAGCACTCAAATCGAACCTATGGGAAACAAAACAAATGATCAAAGGAAGAAAAATTCATGGAGTTAGCTCATAGGCAGAAAAGCAGAAAATGGATTATCCTCTACTCCTACAGGCGGGTTTCAACTCGCGAAGTGCGTTTTCCACCAAACTATCAAGGTGAAGAAATCTTGAAGAATAATCCATCCCATAAGAGAGCCAGCATATAAAAAGGCCAATGGAATCAATATATATCATTTTGGCACCCCTATAAGCCAGAATTCTCCTTTGGCAGATTTTCAAATAGAGAGCACTACAAAAGTATTTTTCCGCCCAAAGGAGTAGTGGAAAAGTAATTTTCCGCCGCTTCAAGAAAGTTACCGTTACGGTTACTAAAGTAAAATTTTTTTTCCTAACGACATGTAAAGCAAAGTAATTAATTCAAATAAGGTCGTTTTACTTTGTAATGAACTTGTTCATTAATGTAGAGGTCTTTTCATTCGTGTGGTGCAGGAAGTCGGTCGTTAAACGGTAAGAATTCAAAAGTGTAAAATCAGTTGGAGATTTCAAACTGGAACCACCATTGTTCACCAAATTGTTTGAATTTGAAGTAGCTAAGACTAGTTTCTCATTGTCTTTGTATCCCGAATAGAAATTCAAATCTCTAGGTTGAATCATACTCACATGGCTTCTAGATTTGTGGGATTCAACAGAATGAATGACATTATCTCTGATTGGCACAAAATCTCAGATACCTCATTGAAGTTCTTTGATATGCAGAATTTCCAGAATAGATTGAGAGTGGAGCAGATGCACCCTATTACAGAAAATCTTAAGGAGAGCAGGTTAGTCGAAGCCGTCAGTTTTCCTGTAGTGGTTCAAGCTCCTAAATTGGTCTGGGAATGTATAGCTTGATACAACTCAGATACCAAGCAAATTCTTCTACCTGACAACATGGTGCTCCTCTCTATTGATAGAGAGTCTGTCCAGAATTCCCTCCGTATTCCAGAGCAAGCGAAATACTCTAAAATGACTTATAGTCAGGCGGTCTCTGAATATTCAGCAAAGAGACTGGTATGGAAGAGAGAGATCATGAAGTCATGGTTTAAATAACCCAAGAGTGCCAAGGGCAAGTTGCCCAAAACATTATTCAGCGCAAATCTAAAGCCAGAGATCGTAGATATCCTGGTATTGCTTCACAGGATTAGAGGTGAGAGTGAAGCTCTTAATTTTGTTGAACAACATTTTTTCCTGGTTCAGATAATCTGCTCCCAGCATCACTTCATTGACTGGGCCCTTATGGTGAGTGAGAATCTCTCAGATGCCCTCAATAGGGCCAAGTTCTAGAATAAATTCTACATGTCTTCAGTCCTCTTGTATATTTTAGCTATGATTCAAATCTGGCCTGGGCTTCCTAGGTTAGAGGAATTCCCAGATGATGTAAAAAGCTATGAGTTTTTCCCTTCTTTGCAACTACAAAATAGTTATGTTGATTATCTCACAGTTAATGACGCCTTTACAATGAGACTGTGCAGGGAGCTACAAGGTTGTCCAGAAAGGAGATTTTCTCCTAAAGCCATGGCTTTTATAAGCCAATTTGGATGCTATTTTATTCAGTTTGGAGATTTCTCATATCTTTATCTTGTAGGTTTTGATGACTTTCCTTTGAAGCTGCCCAGATACCCTACTGACATGATCATGCTGATCGAGGTGATGAAGCAAGCACTCCAGGGGAACCTGATCTATGTAGAGGCAAAGAAGAAAGGCTACAAATTCCCAATGACCATCGGAGTTTACAGTTGTGCGTCTCGGTCGGAGGTGAAGAATGTTCTTAAAACATTCTCGAAGAAGTTCTTTCTAGAAACATATGACATTCTAAGGCCGCAATATGATCTAGTTAATTATGCCAGAGATGTCTTACAGATGAGTCAGGAAATTCAACATGTACCTGATATTGAGGACTATTGGCCCAATCGCAAATATGACTTGGACAGCAGGGAAAGATTCTATGCCCGGTTAACCATTGAACAAATCAAAAAGTTCAATGTTAACATTGTAGTAGAAGGGCTAGAAGATGATGGCAATCATCTATACGATGGCACATACTTGGAGAAGATAAAGTCCACCCCTATCAGCTCGAAGCCTATGCTAGACCAAGAAGTAAGTGACTTGCAGGCTCTGATGGGGGGATTTACAAAAGAATAGTTCAATGGGTTGAGTGGACTACAGGCCAAAGGAAGACGTCAGAAAGGAAGCCTCTGGCTCAGCGACCTCCGGCAAAAGCAACTTTTGGCATTGCAACCACTTCATTAGAAACAATCCCAACAGTTGTGAAAGGATCAATTCAACCGTCAGGAGGAGGTGATGAACCTCCTAAGAAGACTTCTCTCTTATAAAAGACCTGTGGAGAGGGTCCTCTTCCAGACATGGGAGTCACTGAAGAAGTAGTCCTGACAGACCAAATCAAGTCTGCAGCTGAGCTTTCTAAAGCTATAGAGTTTGAACAGTTGGCTAGTGCTATTGCTGTGGATACTTCAGCCGGGACCTTGACCCAAGAAACTCCAAGGAGGACATCCCCTGTCATAGTTTAAGTAGGAGAGGATAGCCATAGTACTTCTACAAAATTGTATAAGAGGGGTGGGGAGCAACAAGAGGTTGCTCAAGTTGTAAAATTAATCTCCTCCTCACCTACTTCGGTGAATCCATTTGCTTCCCACCCTAAAGCTACTCCTCCACTCATAAGGAAGCTACTCCTCCACTCATAAGGAAGCTATTCATCGAAGAGTTGGTCTCTGCCAACAAAGTCACCAGTGCAAAGTCATGGATAGCAAACACTCTAGAGCGCAAAAGGAAGAGAGTGGGAGAAGCAATTCCCAGCCAAGACACTCTATCACGGGCCTTTCAGCCAAAGGCTAATACAAGAAAGCAGAAGAGTGTGAAGATAATGTCTACTCTGGGTCGTGATCCTAAGAAAGGGCATTTCACCATGGAAGTAGCCAAGCCCACTAAAGAGGGCAGACTCAAAGATCTGGCGGCCTCAGACTTTCAGTTGTAGTCATTTGATATGGGATTGGCTCGACATGATACCAAGGTGGACTAGTGAAAGTCCACTAATGTAGTAATAGAGGAAGAGCTTGAAGATCTCAAGACTTCCAAAATTCATCTTAAAGCGGAAGTGGCCCAACTAACTGACTTCATCAGACAGCTTCTCACTCCTATTGCGAGCACTCCCAGCACCCAAACCTCCTTTGATCCCAGTGCTGCGAAGAACCAAGCCATTCTGGCTAAGTTGCAAGAGGATCGGCACTATGGGAAGATTGGTAAAAGGTGGATTGAGAGGCTCAAGTCATAAGGCCTAGAAATAATTGAACAGTTAGGTAACGCTCTTCTAAGGCTAGAAACAGAGAAGAGCAACATTGGGAAGAATTTATAGACTCTCACTACAGAAAGAGTAAGATGCCAAGAATGCATAGTCATGTTGCATGTGGCAATAAAGATGAAGACTAAGGAAGCCCTAAAAGCTAAGATCCTACAGAAGGGTGATGAGCCCTTGATCAAATGGCTCCAAAGTCTGGAGTTTAAAATTGAGATGATGATTCAGGCCGAGACCGGACTACAAAAAATAGATGTTAAGGTGCAAGAAGAACAAGGTAAAGATTTTAAACTTCTCTTAGGACTTCATGTAGAATCATATACTAGCAGTCAAGGAAAAGCAATAGTTGGAGTAGTCAACATGCAGAAGTCATTCATAGATTATCTGCTCAATTTAGCGGAGCAGTCTTCGACTCATCTAGACAAGGTGCTAGAGCTCCAGCAATTGAGTGGATGCATCTTTAGGGCTATGGAGGAACTGAAAGATCGGACAGAAGCAGTCAAGATTCTAGCCAAAGAACATTCCAGATGGCTCATCCGTTACACCAATGTAAAAGTCAACAGACATGAATAGCTCATCCAAGTCATCACTGTTGTAATCGCCTATAGTGCCAAATTAGATAAGGGGAAGGAAACTAAATCATAGATATATTCTCCCCTTGTTCTATTTTTGTTAGTTTTGTAATGGATAAACCTTTGGTTATCATTTCTGTTTGGGGAAGTTGAACCGTTTTGGTTACTCCTTTTTGTAATGGTCCAATCTGGAACTCTATATGTATTATTCCCAAATTCAATACAAAGGTCGGCTAAATTTTGGTGTGAAGAATAGCATTTTTGCTGAGTCAATTGTGCATGTCTGAATGCAATTTCTTTAATTGTTCCATTGCAATCCATTTATCTTTTTGTTGAATTTGAATGTCTCTTTTTGAATTGGATTTGTAATCTGTATTCGAACCATAATTCTGTATTATGATTTGATACAGCTAATTAAGGGGGAAATTAGTTGCTATCCTAAGTTTTGGGAATGTTCTTATGATATAGATCGACTCAATATCATTACATTGTTAATCTTCAGTCTTGCATTTGCATTTTTAGTAATTGTTCATGCATCACTAGTTTTGGGAGTTAATCTGATTAATAAGATCTCAGAATTGGCTAGATTTAGAATCATATTTACTTTGCCTGAGCTATTTTCTATCTAGACTTAGCTTGGTTTACCTCTCCTGCTCTCGGGTTAAGAGCATACCTTTGTTAGATTAGGAAAGATCAAAATTCATTGAATATTATTCATATAAGGGAGTTGTACCTTCTAATTCAAAGGGAAAATAGGATTTCAAGTAACTATTTCCCAACTGTTGTATTCAGTTGTTCTTGAACATTTTTGGGTATTTTAGAGTTACATTCACAAGGACAATCTGTTTACCAACAGATTTTTGGCGACTCTGCTGGGGAAATGAACAGTCGTTATACCAGAAGCATACAATGAGGAGAGATGGTGCTTCCCCATGAAAACATAATCCCTATGCTCCAACCCAATCTTGGATTCCAAGACGATCAAAAGGATCTCATTTCCTCATTAAATACTTTTGTCTAGAGATATAGAAGGAGCATCGAACACTATAAAAGTGCCAGTCAAGTGCTAGAGTAGGAAGAAACTAGAGCAGAAGCACTTGAGAGAGCCATACAAAGAAGAAATATAAGAAGGGCAGAGGATGAAGTTAGGCCTCAGCATTAGGCAAAAATATGGAGCCTAAAAGATTTCTCAGAAGTACCAGGAAAGAAGGTAGCACAGACCCAATCTTTGAGAGGCTTGCAGATATTAATTTTTCTCTTTTAGAAGTACCTCGTCGGGGAAATAGAACTGGAAGGAGCCAGAGCAGACCTTCTTCACCTCCTAAAAAAACCACCTAGATATCCACCACTTGACAAGTGTTGACATTGTACGGAGTAGTTGCCCCTCCCATTGTCAATCTAACACCTTACCTACCCCAAGTAGCTATGGCACTCCCTTGGGCCGCTGCAGTCGGGCCCCTGCAACTAGCAGCATATAACCCTCTCCCTACAGGCTCTAGAAAAAAATTTCCCAAATTTTTTAGAGACAGGAAAGTATCTACAGATGAGCATATTTCCGCATTCTTTGCTTCAGTTAACATCCTAGTGGTTTGAGAAGAAGATGTGGCTGTCAGACTATTCATTGAGACTCTCGTCGAAGGTGCCGCTAATTGGTTTTATCATTTACCTGATTCTTCTATTACCAATTGGGCCACTATGAGGGCCACCTTCGAAAGAAGGTTCAAGACTGCTAAAGATGAGCATGCCCTATTGATTCAATTGACTTCTATCAAGAAAGAGTCGTCAATCAGCTTGAGGAATTTTATAGCTAAATTTAACAAGCTGGTAAATCGTATCCTAGCAGCTGATAGGCCTACGGCGGGAAATTTGAAAACTTTCTTCATAAGTGCTATGCCACCGGACATCAATTATGATTTAAGGAGAATGAACCTTGCAAATTTGGATGCCACACAGAGAACTGCTGTAGAACTTGAGGGCCACATGATTTCATCCGGGAAATGGAAAAGAGAGATACAGTCTAGAGCCAGTAGTAGCAATACTACGTCATCTGATGAGATGATCCAAAAATTGTCTAATGAATTCACTGCCTTCAAGAGGCAACTTCCCAGATTCAATAATCTATACCAATGAAACTTTCAGGAGAAACCTGGAAGACATAACGATGGGAGGAATGCAAAAGGAAAAACATTATAGATAACTACTCCACCACAGAGACTAGCTATAGAGGCTCCTCCTAAAAGAGGAAACATGTGTGCCTTCCACTTAACCACGGATCATGATGGTGAAAGCTACCCTAATGTAGCTCCTGCTTGGAAAATGCATCAGATTGATGAGTGGAATGCTGGAGTGTCTAGAACTAAACCAGAATCATACTCACATGGCGAGTCTAAAAACTTATATTTAGAGTATGAATCAGATTCAGAGCAAGAAGCAACATGTTATGCCACCATAGATGGGACCTCTTATACGGTCCTGACCCAGAATCAAAAGGATAAAGGAGTCCAATTCAAAGGAGTCCAATCAAGGTCTGAGGATTCCGCAACTAGGTAAGGAACAAAATTCTTTTGACATTATTCAATTATGTAGAGATTCTAGAATTCAGATTTCTCCCATAGACTATCTTAAGTCTAATCCTGTTGAGCTGCAAAAGCTAGTAGATTATTGTAAAGGAGGGAGTCGAGAGTTAAGTCAAAATGTCATGACTACTATGAAGAATGAGTCTTTATTTGCAAACCCAATTGAACAAAGGGAGTCATTCATTTTAGCCACCTTCCTAGGCCAAAAGCCTAACCCATTATATGTGTCTTTATATATTAACAGTTGCAGGTTGAGCAATTGTATAATAGACTCTGGAGCCTGGGACAATGTAATGCCATCAAATATGGCCAAAGCTTTAGGAATTACTCTCACTAAAGCTCATGGTAGGTGTTACTCCATGGATTCCAAGCAAGTACACCTGGTTGGCCAAATTAAGGATGCTCAAGTGGCCTTAGCAGCACATCCCGGAAAGAAGATGTTGCTAACGATCCTTGTTGTTGATATACTTGCTAGCTGCGGGTTGTTGTTAAGCAGGAGTTTTTACAGAGACCTTGGAGGGGAGATAAAGCTGGATTGGTCCCAAGCCTTAATCCCAGTAGGTAATAAAAAAGATTAAACTAGTTCCCAAAGAAAAGGCTAAGTTTACAGTGTTAAAATCTGATGACCCTAAAGCTCAAATCTTGTATCAAGAATTGGAGTTTGGAAATTATATGTTGTTCATCGATGATCCTGAGAAAGAAATGAAAACCACCGAAGAGGAAAAGCTATTTTCCGCTGAAGAAATACCACCATAGATATGGAATCTTGAATTTGATGGTAGTTGTGCGTTGTTAGGGTCTGGTGCAGGTGTGGTCTTGATATCACCAGATGGAGTAATATCAAGTCAAGAATCAATACTCTGTAAAGAATCATAGGTTGAAGAACTACAAAAATAGAGTATGGGATGAAATAGAAGCATTGGATGCTTTTTTTTATCAAATCTGTGCCAAGAGAGTTGAATTCCAAAGCAGATTCTTTGGCTGTCTCAGCTTCATTACTACTTCCCCACCCAGAATTCAGAGATAAAAAATACCAAGTGGAGGTTATATATCGACCATCTGTGCCCGATAACGTGGAAGATTGGCAAATTTTTGAAGATGACAAGAATCTCCTTCTCTTTCTAGAAAGCAGTGGCGACTTCCACAACGATGTTCATGGCAACCGTAAAGGAAACTGCCAAGATGAGATGAAGAAAGATAAGTCAGATGTTATTCAATTGCAAGGTAATATCATCCTGCCTCATTTGGTCACTCTTGAAAATCTTTTCAATAGACATGACACTTTTGTGAAGAAGAAAATAATCGAAAGAGGGCCTACCACTGATGAATATTGGAACTAAAAAAGACCCCAAAATGATCAATATCAAGAAGTGTTGTACTGAAGAAGAAAGGAATGAGGCCAGGAAGCTTTTTCTAGAATACTCAGATGTTTTCTCCTAGAGCTATGAAGATATGAAAAGTTTTATGAGTGGGAAATTCAAACACCAGATTCCTTTAAAACCTGAGGCTACTCCATTCAGGCAGAAGCAAAGGAACTACAACCCCAAAGTTGCTGATGCCATATTCAGGGAAGTTGATAAAATGCTCAAAGAAAAGATCATATACCCCATCCATCACTCTACTTGGGTTGCGAACATAGTGCCTATGAGGAAGAAGAATGAAGAAATAAGGATCTGTGTAGACTTCAGAAATCTAAATCAATCTTCTTTGAAAGACAACTACGCCCTTCCCAACATGGATCACCTCTTGCAGATAGTGGCTAGAGCCAAAATGATGTCTATGTTAGATAGCTTCTCAAGGTATAATCAAATAGAAGTTGAGAAAGTAGATCAGCATAAAACGGATTTCACTACTCCATGGGGGACCTTCGCATATCACAGGATGTCGTTCAGATTGATCAATGCCGGAGCTACTTTTCAGAGAGGTATGGATCTTTATTTTAGTGATATGAAGAACAAAATAATTGGTATGTATCTGGATGATCTTATCATGTTCTCTAAAAAGAGAGTAGATCATATAAATGATCTAAGGGGAGTATTGCAAAGGTGCTGGGAGGACGGGATTTCATTGAATCCCAAGAAATTAGTGTTTTGTGTAACTGAAGGGAAACTATTAGGTCACATTGTCTCCCAAGATGGCATAAGGATCGATCCTGAAAGGGTGAGAGATATTTAGAAACTGAGTTTACTGGTGAATAAAACTAGAGTGAAGTCATTTTTCAGTCAAGTTAACTTCCTTAGGAGATTTGTCCCTAATTTCTCAAAAATTACTAAACACATTTTTGATATGAGGAAGGGGAATGTGAATATCAAGTGGAATGACCCTGGTAAGAAAGCTTTCAAAAGCATCAAGAACACCATAGCTAATGCCCCAGTGTTATGTCACCCAGATTACAAGAAAGATTTTGTAATCTATTGTTATTCTTCTTAACATACTCTATCAGCCATTCTAATGCAAGAGAACGAAGAGGGAATTCAAGCCCCCATCGCTTTTATGAGTACACCTCTAAAGAACCATGAGCTAAGATATTCTCAGATTGGAAAGAATGCTTTTGCGGTGGTAAAGGATTTTAAGAATTTCAGGTTTTATATCCTACATTCCCACTCTGTTGTGTATGTGCCTGATGTCACAGTAAAGAGTATTTTGACTCAATAGGATGTGGGGTGTAACAACTGAGGAGCATGGGTAGCTAAAACCGAAGAATATGATATAGAGATCAAGCCCACCAAGTTGGTAAGAGGGAACATCTTGTGCAAAGCAATGACAGAAAACCAAGCAGACAAAGGCCCAAAAGCTACACAGTTGGTTTTAGTAGTAAGTATGCAAGACCCATGGTTTGAAAACATTGTGTATTTTTTGAATTATGGTGAATGTCCTGAAGGATTAACTTCAAAGCAAAGAAGAGACCTAAAATTGAAGGCTTCTAAATATGTAATCTAGGAGGATAGACTATATAAGAGATTTATAGATGGAACATTCCTTCGATGTGTTGACAAAAAATAGCAAGAGAAGCTGTTAAAGGTTTTTCATGATGAAGCCTGCGGATGACACTTTTCCTCATCAGTCACTGTATTCAAGATTTTGAGACAGTGTTATTACTGGTCGGGAATGTTTAAAGACGCATACCAGTGGGTGGTAAGATGCGAAAAATGCAAGATGTTTACCGGGAAGCCACAGTTAGCAGTGTTACCCCTCAGACCAGTGATAATTGAAGGGCCATTCCAGTAGTGGGGACTTGATTTTATCAGTCCTATAAGACCTACGTCCAACGTAGGTCATACTTACATAATTACTGCAACTGACTACTTCATGAAATGGGTGGAAGCCAAGGCAACCAAAAGGACTACTTCAGAGGTAATATGTGAGTTTATCAAAGAAAATATTCTGGTAAGATTTGGTGTGCCTATTAAGTTGGTTATGGATAATGCCACATACTTTTCTTCTCAAGAAATTACCAAATTTTGTTTTGAGTATGGCATCATGATCAGCCATTCTTTTGATTATTTTCCTCAAGGGAACGGCCAAGTGGAGTCTAGCAATAAAAATTTGATGAATATCATGAAAAATCTCATGGCAGAAAACCAGAGAAGTTGGCATAAAAAAATCTATGAAGCCCTCTGGGCGGATAGAGTGACCCCCAAAAGAGCCATTGGAATATCTCCTTTTGAACTCGTCTACAGGGTAGAAGCTAGTCTCCCATTTCCATTGGAATTAGGAACTTGCAAACTAAGGACAGTAGTAGAAGATGGTTTAGAGAAGAGGATCCTGTACTTGAGAAAATTAGAAGAAGAAAGGGAGAAAATGGTTGATCATATCACATGGAATCAGATGTGTGTGAAGAATCTGTTTGATAAAAAGAGCAGACCCCAGAAATTTATGGAGGCAGACATGGTGCTATTGTGGGACAAGCGCAAGGCACCCAAAGGCATGCATGGGAAATTTGAAACACTGTAGAAAGGACCTTTCAAAATCCATCAGGCGTTTGATAAAAATTCTTTCAAATTGACTTATCCAGATGGTGAGGCACTACCCCTAATGTATAATGGTCAAGATTTGAAGCTCTATCAGATCTGAATTGAAAGTAGGTAACCCTTGTATTGTACAATAGTTATAATTAGTTCCTATTTTTGTTTTCCTAGTTAGGTTTCCTTTCTACTTTCCTTTCTGTGTCTTTCTTTGGTTTTGTTGTGAGGCGCCTTTTGTTGAACTTTGTGAAACCAAAGATTTGAGTTCCTTGCTTGGACATGTGAATGTCCAAGTCCCTAGACAGAGCCAGTTGTTACCCCACTTTTGGTCTTTATACCTCAAGACAAAAGTAGTTGTTCAATTAGTAGTAGTAATCTTGGAAGTTTCATGAAAGTCTAGAGTCTAAGTCTAGAGATCCCTTTAGGCTAGAAGGCCTATATCAAATTTCCCAAATCTTCCTTCTCCTTCTTAAGCCGGGGAAATTCTAGGTCAAAAATCATGTTTTTATTAGGTAAGTTAAGTTCCCAATCCGGTAAAGGCCATGATTTGAAAGATTCTAACTTTAGTCTTACATACAGATGAGATATTTTGTCTCATATCTTCAGGTTAAAGCACTGGCGGGAAATCAAATTTTAGCTTCTCCATGGCAGAAAATCACTTGCAGAGTGCACTTTCCGCAATTGATAGACTTAAGAGTATCATAGGTAAATAAAGATGGAAAATGAGGAAGTCGAGAACAAGAAATTCTTGAGCACTCAAATCGAACCTATGGGAAACAAAACAAACGATCAAAGGAAGAAAAATTCATGGAGTTAGCTCATAGGCAGAAAAGCAAAAAATGGCTTCTCCTCTACTCCTACAGGCGGGTTTCAACTCGCGAAGTGCATTTTCTACCAAACTATCAAGGTGAAGAAATCTTGAAGAATAATCCATCCCATAAGAGATCCAGCATATAAAAATGCCAATGGATGTTGGAATTATATTGAGATGATGTACTGAGAGGGGAGGGGTGAATCAGTACCTCTAAAGAATTTTCTTGGTTAGCCCGTTAACCCTTGATTATTAGTTTGTAAAATATCTTATCTAACTGTTCATCTTTCTTTATGTATATGCAATCATATCATATATTATTTTTGTATGTAACCATAATAGAAACATTCATGAAAATAGATAACACATGACACAAGATATGATATCGCAAAAAAATCCTGTTAAGGAAGTAAAAATTGCAGTGGGGATTGTTACCCACAAAACTTCACTATCTGTAGATAAGAAGGGGCTGATTAAGGCTTACAATTGGTCACTTCTGATGACCTACCTTGTTAGGAGTATTATAGTGGAGACCTGTTAAGATCTACTTCATTTGAAGCTTTTGCAACACTGTTAAGTGTGCACTCTGTTAAGAGATTTGGAAAGAACGGTTAAGTCCACCTTCTACAAAAGGATTTTAGATGTGATGCAC
>MU222086.1:120274-135206 GCA_018584345.1 Thuja plicata | reverse complement strand
TCTAGATCCAAGGTTTACAACTTGACCTTGATCTTTAGTTAGATATGCTTTAGATCCGTTAGGATGCATTAAAACATTTACATAAATCTTGCTTGACCCTCAAGTTATGATTTAAAACAAATAAAAAATCTATAAATAGAATTACATTGCTTTATCCATCGTGTAAAAATAAGATCCACAATTTGCAGGTTCTTTATCTATCTGTTGGTTCTGATGGTCGGTTTTCTTGGTCGTCGGTGTTCCTTTCTTGAACTTGTCATCGGGTATGCCTTTTTTGTTTCTGTCGGGTTAGTTCTGAAAACTATGTTGTCGGTCATGCTAGTGGTCGCCGATGATGCTTGTGGTCACCGGTAATGCTTGACACTTTTGTACTTACCATTTTTCATGACCTTTGTGTTCTGTCGGGTATGCTTGCTATTCACCGGTAATGCTTTAGTCTGCCGGTGATCTCTGTCAATGTTTTTCACTAAGTGTACTAATGGAAAAATAATGTCATCAATGGAATCAATATATATCATTTTGGCACCCCTATAGGCCAGAATTCTCCTTTGGCGGATTTTCAGACAGAGAGCACTACAAAAGTATTTTTCCGCCCAAAGGAGAAGCAAAAAAGTAATTTTTCGCTGCTTCAAGAAAGTTACCGTTACGGTTACTAAAGTAAAAAATGTTTCCTAACGGCATGTAAAGAAAAGTAATTAATTCAAATAAGGCCATTTTACTTTGTAACAGACTTTTTCATTAATGTAGAGGTCTTTTCATTTGTGTGGCGTGGGAAGTCAACCGTTAAACAGTAAGAATTCAAAAGTATAAAATCAGTTGGAGATTTTGAACTGGAACCACCATTGTTCACCAAATTTTTTGAATTCAAAGTAGCTAAGACCAGTTTCATTGTCTCTGTATCTCAAAGAGAAATTTGAATCTCTAGGTTGAATCCTACTCACATGGCTTCTAGATTTGTGTGATTCAATGGAATGAATGACATTATCTCTGATTGGCACAAAATCTCAGATACCTCACTGAAGTTCTTCGATATGAAGAATTTCCAGAATAGATTGAGAGCGGAGTAGATGTACCCTATTACAGAAAAGCTTAAGGAGAGAGGGTTAGTCAAAGCCGCCGATTTTCTTGTAGCGGTTCAAGCTCCTAAATTGGTTCAAGAATGTATAGCTTGATACAACCCAGACACCAAGAAAATTCTTCTACCTGACAACACGGTGCTCCTCTCTATTGATAGAGATTCTGTCTAGAATTCCCTCTGTATTCCAGAGCAAGTGGAATATTCTGAAATGACTTATAGTCGGGCGGTCTTTGAATATTCAGCGAAGAGACCGATATGGAAGAGAGAGATCATGAATTCATGGTTTAAAGAGCCCAAGAGTGCCAAGGGCAAGTTGCCCAAAACATTATTCGACGTAAATATGAAGCCAGAGATCATGGATATCCTGGTATTGCTTCACAGGATTAGAGGTGAGAGTGAAGCTCTTAATTTTGTTGAACAACATTTCTTCTTGGTTCAGATAATCTGCTCCCAACATCACTTCATTGACTGGGCCCTTATGGTGAGTGAGAATCTCTCGGATGCCCTCAATAGGGCCAAGTTCTAGAATGAATTCTACATGTCTTCAGTCCTCTTGTATATTCTAGCTATGATTCAAATCTGGCCTGGGCTTCCTAGGTTAGATGAATTCCTAGATGATGTAAAAGGCTATGAGTTTTTCCCTTCTTTGCAACTACAAAATAGTTATGCTGATTATCTCACAATTAATGACGCCTTTACAATGAGACTGTGGAAGGAGCTACAAGGTTGTCTAGAAAGGAGATTTTCTCTTGAAGTCATGGCTTTTATAAGCCAACTTGGATGCTATTTTATTCAGTTCAGAGATTTCTCATATCTTCATCTTGCAAGTTTTGATGACTTTCCTTTGAAGCTACCCAGATACCCTACTGACATGATCGTGTTGATCGAGGTGATGAGGCAAGCACTCCAGGTGAACCTGATCTATGCAGAGGCAAAGAAGAAAGGCTGTGAATTCCCAATGACCATCATAGCTTACAGTTGTCCGTCTCAGTCGGAGGCGAAGAATGTTCTTGAAACATTCTTGAAGAAGTTCTCTCTGGAAACATATGACGTTCTAAGGCCGCAATATGATCCAGTTAATTATGCCAGAGATGTCTTACATATGAGTTAGGAAATTCACCATGTACCTGATATTGAGGACTATTGGGCCAACTGCAAAGATGACTTGGAGAGCAGGGAAAGATTCTTTGCCCGGTTAACCATTGAACAGATCAAAAATTCAATGTTAACATTGCAGTAGAAGGGCTAGATGATGATGGCAATCATCTGTATGATGACACATACTTGGAGAAGAGAAAGTACACCCCTATCAGCTTGGAGCCTATGCTAGACCAAGTAGTAAGTGACTTGCAGGCTCTGATGGGGGGGATTTACAAAAGAACAGTTCAATGGGTTGAGTGGACTACAGGCCAAAGGAAGAGGTCAGAAAGGAAGCCTCCCGCTCAACGACCTCTAGCAAAAGAAACTTTTGGTGTTGCAACCACTTCATCAGCAACAATCCCAACAATTGTAAAAGGATCAATTCAACCATCAGGAGGAGGTGATGAACCTCCTGAGAAGAGTTCTCTCTTAGAAAAGACCTTTGGAGAGGGTCCTCTTCCAGACATGGGAGTCACTGAAGAAGTAGTCCTGACAGACCAAATCAAGTCTGCAACCGAGCTTTCTAAAGCTACAGAGTCTAAATAGCCGGCTAGTGCTATTGCTGTGGATACTTCGGTCAGGACCTCGACCCAAGAAACTCCAAGGAGGGCATCCCCTATCATAGTTGAAGTAGGAGAGGATAGCCATAGTACCTCTACAGAATCGTATAAGAGGGGTGGGGAGTAATAGGTGGTTGCTCAAGTTGTAAAATTAATCTCCTCCTCACTTACTTTGGTGAATCCATTCGCTTCCAACCCTAAAGCTACTCCTCTGCTCATAAGGAAGCTATTCATCGAAGAGTTGGTCTCTCCCAACAAAGTCACCAGCACAGAGTCATGGATAGCAAACACTCTAGAGCGCAAAAGGAAGAGAGTGGGAGAAGCAATTCCTAGCCAAGACACTCTATCACGGGCCTTTCAGCCCAAGGCTACCACAAGCAAGAAAAAGAGTGTGAAGATAATGTCTACTCTAGGTCGTGATCCTGAGACAGGGTATTTCACCATGGAAGTAGCCAAGCCCACTAAAGAGGCCAGACTTGAAGATCTGGCGGCCTTAGACTTTCAGTTGCAGTCATTCGATATGGGATTGGCTCGACATGATACCAAGGTGGACTGGTGGAAGTCCACTAATGTAGTAATAGAGGAAGAGCTTGAAGATCTCAAGACTTCCAAAATTTAGCTTAAAGCAGAAGTGGCCCAACTAAATGACTTCATCAGATATCTTCTCACTCCTATTGCGAGCACTCTGAGCACCCAAACCTCCTTTGATCCCAGTGCTGCGGAGAACCAAGCCATTTTGGCTAAGTTGCAAGAGGATCGACATTATGGGTAGATTGGTAAAAGGTGGATTGAGAGGCTCAAGTTAGAAGGCATAGCAATCATTGAACAGTTAGGTAACGCTCTTCTAAGGCTAGAAACAGAGAAGAGAAACATTGGGAAGAATTTATAGACTCTCACTGCAGAAAGAGTAAGATGCCAAGAATGCATAGTCATGTTGCATGTGGTAGTAAAGATGAAGACTAAGGAAGCCCTAAAAGCTAAGATCCTATAGAAGGGTGATGAGCCCTTGACTGAATGGCTCCAAAGTCTGGAGTTTAAAATTGAGATGATCATTCAGGGCGAGACTGGACTACAACAAACAGATGTTAAGGTGCAATAAGAACAAGGTAAAGATTTTAAACTTCTCTTAGGACTTCATGCGGAATCGCAAACCAATGGTCAAGGCAAGCAATAGTTGGATTAGTCAACATGCATAAGTTATTCATAGATTATCTACACAATTTAGTGGAGCAGTCTTCGACTCATCTAGACAAGGTGCCAAAGCTCCGACAATTGAGTGGATGCATCTTTAGGTCTATGGAGGAACTGAAAGATCAGATAGAAGCAATCAAGACTCTAGCCAAAGAACATTCCAGATGGCTCGTCCATTACACCAATGTCCACGTCAACAGACATGAAGAGCTCATCCAAGTCATCACTATTGTAATAGCCTATAGGGCCAAATTAGATAAGGGGAAGGAAACTGAATCATAGATATATTCTCCCCCTGTTCTATTTTTGTTATTTTTGTAACAGATAAATCTTTGGTTATCATTTCTAGTTGGGGAAGTTGAACTGTTTCGGTTACTCCTTTTTGTAATGGTCCAATCTGGAACTCTATATGTATTATTCCCAAAATCAATACAAAGGTCGGCTAAATTTTGGTGTGAAGAATAACACTTTTGTTGAGTCAATTGTGCATGTTTGCATTCCATTTCTTTAACTATTCCATTGCAATTCATTTATCTTTCTGTTGAATTTGAATGTCTCTTTTTGAATTGGATTTGTAATCTATATTCGAACCAGAATTTTGTATTATGATTTGATACAGCTAATTAAGGGGGGAATTAGTTGCTATCCTAAGTTTTGGGAATGTTCTTATGATATAGATCAACTCAGTATCATTACATTGTTAATCTTCAGTCTTGCATCTGCATTTTTAGTAATTGTTCATGCATCACTAGTTTTGGGAGTTAATCTGATTGATAAGATCTCAGAATTGGCTAGATTTAGAATCGTATTTACTTTTCATGAGCTATTTTCTTTCTAGACTTAGCTTGGTTTACCTCTCCTACTCTCAGGTTAAGAGCATACCTCTGTTAGATTAGGAAAGATCAAAATTCATTGAATATTATTCATATAAGGGAGTTGTACCTTCTAATTCAGAGGGAAAATAGGTTTTCAAGTAACTATTTCCCAACTGTTGTATTCAACTGTTCTTGAACATTTTTGCGTATTTTAGAGTTACATTCAAAAGAATAATCTGTTTACCATCACCATTGAATACACATTTTTCCAATAAATAATAGCAAGGACCATAATGAGATGCCATATCAGGTAGGGTTAATGGAGCCTCATATGTCACTATGTAACAATAGTCAAGTTTAATAGTTTGCAAGGATTCATTAGAATTAGAAGCAGCAATGAAGTTGTTACTAAGTTGGTTAGAGAGAGAATTTATTTTCTTGGGTTCTTGATTTGATTTAACTTTTTTGGGTTATGGTGTTGGAATATTATACTCCCCAACATAAGTGGGTGTTAAATCTAAGGACCCCCAATCATTATTCAAAATAACACTAGTAGGAGAAGGATCATCCTTAGGAGGTAAAGGTGCTTCTTGAATTGAGATAGTCAAAGGCTTACTATATGATTTGGTATGTGAATAATTTTTCATTTTATCATCAATAACCAAATTATACATCATATTGTTATATATAAATTTCACTTTGTGATGGAGTGTTGAAGGAACAACATGCATAGCATGTAACCAAGGTCTCCATAAAAGAAGATTGCAATTAAGGGAAACATGCTTCATATGAATAGGAGTAGAGAATATAATAGGACCTTTCTTCACAGGTATAGTAATGATACCCAAAGTTTTCTTAGCAACATTATCAAGCCACATATATAGATGGAATCAGGCTTAATTGTTGAAACATCCACATTAATCTTGTGTATAAATTCAATAGTACAAACATTCAATCCAGACCTATTATCAATTAAGGTTCTATGAGTAAGGTTACCATTGATAAGAAAAAAAACCATGAGAGAATCATTTTGATCGTAGATTTATTTAGAAGGAAAATCATCTTGAGATAACACAATTGGAGCTTAGGATCTGACAGTATGCATACATTCCAAAAAAGAATTAATGTTATCTTTTGTAGGGGATGGAACTGAAAGATTTGTTAAGGCTTGCATAAATGCCTCATGATAAGTAGGGAACGTTTTGAGAATTTCCCATGGAGAACTCTTGGCAAGGATAACACTTAATTATTCCACTAGATCATATTCCTTTCCAATATTAGGAGGAAAATAGGGTGTTGGAGGAAGCACAAGTTAAGAAGGTGGAAGGGATGTTGTATAACCAGGTTGGAAGGTTGAGGATTGTTTCTTGTATGTATGAGCATCTGATTAATAATTCCTAATAAACTCCAAAGGGTTCTTTGATTTCCCTTTACAGTTATAATAATTTGTTAGGAGATTGAAAATAAGTTTGTTCATTATAAAAATTAACAATAATCACATGTTTTTTTGTTATTGGAGAATAATTTTGAGCATGGGGAACAAACTACCTTTGATTTTTTACATTGTTGATGTAGCCATTCATAAGAATCAAGTTAAGCAATTTTTGGCCAAATGATGGTTTATGAGACATAGAGAAATATTGAATAGAGACAAAGTCATCAATAGCTTCAAATAACATATCAAAGTCATCACTATTAAATGTATCATCAAAGGCTCTAAAATCTCACATAAAAAATTAAACATTATGAACACAAACTATGATTAAACAAATAGAATTAACAAAGTAAAAATGACTTTTTTTTTGGATTTTCAAGATACAAATGCAATGCAATGCAACGTAACTAATGAAAAGAAAAGAACAATTTTTTTAAAATTTTTTTTTAACGATTTTAATATGTGAATACAAATAGTAGATCCAACTAGCCACACAAAAGGTAATATGCATGAAAGAGACAGGTTCACCAAAATGTGATGTATGAAATGGTAATGATACAACCAAGGACCCTAGGAACTCACTGAGTCAAACCAATCCTTGTAGGAAGAGTCACATAACAGAAGAAAAAAGAAAAAATGATGAAATGAATGCAAGATCAACCTCCTTATTATCAAATGATCAATTATAAGAACAACAACAAACTAGGATACATGCTTGATTAGAACCTTCAATAGGTTATCTTTTAATACCATCTGTAATCAGAATCAGCTACATGAACATTTTGCAGGAGCTGTCTTCCATTTGATCTATTGATCAAAATCCTACAAGCTCTAAGCTACTATTATATTTTGTATCTCTCCTATGTTCTATGGAAAATAATTAAAAGAGTATATAAGGACTTCATAAACATGAGGTCGGCCGAGAAGGATTACATTCCCCATGAAAATAACATGTATCACCCAAATAGGCCAGGACCCAAAATCATAAATATCTTCATCCAATGAGTGGGACATGAATTGTGATCCATCAAATAGGTCGGTCACACACGTAACATCATCGATAAATGATTTTTTCAGCTTCATCGATCAGGAAAACCTTTTCAAGATAAAAAAAATTACAAAGACTGGCCAGAAAATGAAGAATAGGACAATCTCGCCAAGAATCTGAAAGATATCAAATATGAAGTAACCAAATGATGTGTGATCCTAGGAGCATGATGATAATTAAGATAAGAACACGCTGGAAGGATCAAAACCTCTAATATTAAGCACAAAGAGATGGCAGAAAGAACCATCAGACCTGATCAAACAGGAAAACAACCACAAACGTGAAGTAACCAAATGATATGCAGTCCTAGGAGGGTGAAAATAAAATAGCCAAAAACACACTGGAAGAATCACAACCTCTGATATTAAGCACAAAACAATCGCATAAAGAACCACAAGATCTAATTAAATATGAAAATAGAAAAAAAAATGTTTTTTGTTGATGCAAGATTGCCTAGAACCTAAGATACTCATGTATCAAATACATGAGGTTATTTGAAAAGTGAGTCTCTCACTTTTCTAGGGCCAAAGGAAAACCAAAATGGTCAACCTCATCCTGAGAAATCCATGAATAATCCTCCATGAGTATGTCCTTCCATTTGACAAGATACTCCATGTATTGCTTACCTCTTGTACTTCTACCCACTCTGTTATCCAAAATCTGCTCTATCTGATCCAACTTCTTCTTAGGATACTAGTGTTCCACATCTAACCCATCACTACTACTGAATTTTGATTCATGATACTCATACAAATCTGCAACATTGAATATAGGTGATATATCCATGTCTTATGGTAATTCCACTTTATAATCATTCCCTGAATTAAATCTCCTCAAGGTCTTACAAGGTCCAAATTTCTTCATCCTCAGCTTTTTATAAGTTCCAACAAGAAATCTACCCTTCTACAAGTATTCCATTACTTCATCACCTACTTGAGATTTCTTATATCTTTGCTTCTTATTATCTCTTCTCTTATAGTCTCAGTTCATTTTCTCCCAGTTTTTTCTAACTCCATCATGCAATGATTTCATAACCTCTACAAAGTATTATCCTTCAACACTCTTCTTAACATCATGACTGGTATTCCTTAACTTGACCACTCCCTTAGGATTAAAACCAGTAACTATCTCAAATGGTGTCTTCCCCGTGCTCCTATTTACTGAACTATTATAAGCAAACTCTTCGTGAGGCAAAACTAAATCCCAGTTACCTGGCTTGTCTCCAACTAAACATATTAACAAAATTCCTAAACTCCTATTCACAACCTCTATTTTTCCATTGTTATGTGGATGAAAAGTAGAATTGTACTTCAAATAATCCTTCATCTTCTTCCAAATTGCCCTCCAAAACAACCAACAAACCTACTATCCCTGTCTGAAACAATTCTCTTTGGAAATCCATGTAATCTCACAATCTCCTTGAAAAATAAATCAACTACATGGACTACATCTATAGTATACTTACAAGGAATGAAATGTGTCATCTTAGAAAATATATCTACAACCACAAAAAATAAATCATATCCTATCTATCTTTGGTAAACCAAGCACAAAATCCATGTTGACATCTTCCCAAGGTCTAACCGGTACTGTCAAAGGTTTATACAATCCCACATTTTGACTACTACCTTTTGCAACTTGACATACTTTACAGCTTTGAACAAAATTTCACACATCCTTCTGAACTTGCGGCCAAAATTAGTTCTCACTCACCAAATCCACTGTCTTATCAATGTCAAAATGCCCTACCAATCATCCACTATGTTTTTCCTTAATGAGAATATCCCTCATATAACTTTTGGGTATGCACAACTGACTACCCTTGATGATCTGATTAGGATCTAGGACGGTTATAGAAGAATGCTTAACATAATTACATAAGTTAACTCAAAGCTTTAATTAAGTGAATTAACGTAATTGCAACACATAAATGAACAAAGAAGAATAAGGTAATGAACCAAAAGAAAGAGAGTAGAGAGATAGAAGACAAAACACATTGATAACGGAGTTCATCCTAGCGGACTACGTCTCCGGGTCCCTCTCCAACAAGGCGACTGATCTGATTAACTCCAAGAAATCAATTACAAGTGTTTACAAGCTATTCCCTTCAAGCATAACAACAACATTATGCAGGAATAATCATCACATATTCAAGAACGTACCCTCCTTCTTCATCACCTGGATGCCTTTTCAAAATCCTAAACCCCCCTTTTATACATAAAATTAGCCATAATTAGGCTTAAACAAATAAAACCAATTAATCCCCTTTTTACCATAGATTATCTTCATGATAATCTTCTGATATTTTATGGTTTATGGCTTTATCCCATTTAGAGGGGTTGTTTTAACAAATTAACCTTATTTAAATAAGGTTGGCGGGTTTGTTACAAATTAAATAAAACATAAGCTATAAATGGCACAAGCACTGTTTATAGCACAATGGCCATCCATAATTTTAGGAGGCTGGTGGTCAAGGGTTCAACCCCCATCGGCTTCCATTTTACTAACATAGGTGGCTTGGATAAGATTATATAAAATCCGCCAACTATTAATAGCAAATTCAACATTTGGTGTAGCGGTTAAGATGGGTGGTTGCGGATTGAGGGGTTGTTAGGGTAGAGGACCCAATAGTTGAGCACCCTAACTTTGCGGTTCTCAAAATCCTATATGGAAATTTCAAATCACTCCCATTTTTTAACAGCAGCTTACCTGGAAAGTCCCCTACTTATAACTAAGGTTTCAGGGCCACATCATCAAATACGATGCCACATCAGCATACTTTTTTCCAATGTGTCCAAAATAGCCCCAAAAAAAGTGAGACCAATCGTAGTGCATTAGGGACCCCCATACTTGTACAAATGATGTGGCATCACACTATTGGTTAATTTTTAGGAAAAGGGACACATTTCATTCAATTATGGGTAGTAATCATTAGCAAAAGCAACTTTAAAGTCATAACTATTAGTACAATGTTGTTAAAAATATTGGATATTAAATCAGCAAGTGTGGATATTTAATTAACAACTACTATCACAACTATTTGAATGTGCTCAACTACCAAGTCCTCTCCCCTAGTTCGAATCCCACAACTATATTTTGTTAAACTGGTTCAACATCTCTGACTTTGAGGTGGCATTTGGCACCACTTGGGGGTGCCACGTGGCACTCTCTTATTTGTTCATCAAATGCCACGTGTCCAGTGTTGATTGGACAATAATGACCAGTATGCCATGTCATCATACCTGCCATGTGTCAAATGTTGATTGGTTGAAGATGCCACGTCACTTTCTATACCACATCAGCATGATGATGTCATCAGTTGACTTTAGTGAACCCAGTCAACTCTGACCTTTGACTAGCCATATCTTTTGCATATGAGCTCCATTTTCGATGAAACGAACATCGTTGGAATCGTGGTGATGAGATCTTTGAGATGACACCAAATTTGACCAATTTTTACAAGGTCCAATTTCCACCTTTTTGACGGCCTCTGTATCTAGTTTGACCAAAGTTTGACCGACCATATCTCAGACGTATGGACTCCTCTTTTGCCCATTCAAGTTGCGTTGAGTCTAGTTTCTCAAGAACTTTAACTTGGAGTTAACTAATGGAGTATTGGAGATACTTCAATGTTAACTAAAGATATCCCCCAGATCAGGCCTCCCCACTAAAGAGCTTTTGGACCTCCAAAAGCTTGATTAATCACAAAGTAAGTGAGGGTAAAGTTCCCTCACTTTACCAATCTCCATCCGTCTTGCCTTGCTTGGATGCATCCCCTTCAAGCCCACTCTGATGTATTCAACTGGTCCTCTTCATGAATTTATGACATTCCTGTCAAGGATAACATCTTCTGGCAACTCTGACATGTACTCTGGTGAAAGATCATCAACAGATGGAATTTGAATGTCGGTGTCTTCATCCAAGATCATTGGAGGTTCATATAGCTTCAGATTCTCTACATTGACAACCGAGTAAATCTGCATGTATGGAGGAAGATTAAGGTGGAAGGCATTAGTACCAATCTTCTCTATGATCTAAAAAGGACCATACCGAATAGGCTTGAGCTTCCTTCCATCACCTTGCATTCTTTCTAATGCAACAGTGGCAAGCGGAAGCCTCCAAGCAACGAGCCAATGGTAGAGTTTCAATCCTCCAACACCCTAGGTGAAGGGTCAAGTGTTGAATACCTATCACAGGTATGATAAAAGGACTCAAGGAAGGTTATCACAACCCTACAAGGCAAGGGAACCCAATCACTAGGTTTGCCAAAGCCCTAAGCACCAAAGAACACAAGTCCACAAGAGGTCTCCTTAACACAATAAGTACTTAAACCCCATGAAATGGATACTAAGACCAGGGGTGGCCCAAAATCACTGTTCTAGCCTATTTAGGTCCTATTCTAATAGTTCCAATGGTTCTTTCACCAATGGACAACTCATACTACCAAGTTGCTTCACAACCTAGCCTTTGGCTTGCAGCCTTTTTCAGAGACAAATCTATACACAAGTCAAATGTTTCTCAAAGAAGGTGTTAATTTGATTAGGGATTATAGTACCCTTTATGGCCTTACTAAAAATGCCCAAGCACCAAGGATTGGAAACAAACAGAAGGCTTTGCTGTCATAACTTTTAGACCGGGCTAAGAGGCTTAATTGGGCTCTAATGCACTGCAAGTGCTCTTTCTCCTAAGCTAATACAAAAAATAAGCATGGAGGCACATGTAGGTACAAAAAAAATTTAGAATCTAGGTTTTTGGGTCTTGAAGAACCCCCAATCAAAAACTATGATGACTTTCCTACGTCACAGTTTGGTGCACACATGAGATGTACACCTAGGTTCTTGTGGCAAAGCCACTCTCCTACATATCTACATTTCTAACCTGCATAATATGAAAATGCATTGAACAAGGATGAATTCCACCAAGGGGCATCAATTTCCCATGGTGGAATCGATCCAAACACTCGAGCCCTAGTTGAATCCTGATTTTTAGGCTCAAACCCAGGTAGTCACACTAAAAATTTGATAACTTGCAGTCTAGGGAAGATTAAAACATGAGACCAAATGAAAATGGAAGAAGGTTCGAAGCTTCAACTTTTTGGATCACTATTTCATGCCTCCATGACTATACCAGTCCATACAAGGTTGTTGTCCTCGCAAATCTACAGAAAAGTGGGTTATTTTATTGATTTGAAATGCCAAATTACATGTTATTCCTTCCACCCACCTGAAAGGGCTATTTGAAGGCTTCCCCCATCAGTTCCAACTGATTTTTAAACAATTTTACCATTGGGGGGTTAATTACAACTTTTTGGCAAAAGTTGTCAAAGTTGCTAAGCAACTTTGACAACATTTTATGCAATATTTGCAATATTTGCAAAACTAATGACCAAACTTGGTCCTAACTTATTCTAGTGATCCAACATGGATCTAAGACCTAAAAAACATGAAAAATACTAAGATCTTATGAATTTAGGCCTATTGACCACTTTTGACCATAGCAAGCCAGGGGCTTATAATTGTGCCAATCCTGGAACTACGCCTCACAACTTGGTCTATGTGCCTTAACTAGACTAAACTAGATATTTGTAGGCTTGTTAGTATCTTTGTTGGTGTATTCTAGAGTAGGTGCTCTTGCACCATACTCCCCTTGAGTTTTAAAACTCAAGTTCCTACTTGAGGATAACTGCTCCACTAAAGTCCCATGTTGCTTGATTTGATCTTCAGTCAGCCATGTAGCATCTATGTTGGGGAGTCCCTTCCATTTTACTAGGTACTACATATACTTCTTGGTTCTGGTTTGCCATAGTAACTTTGTGTCAAAACTTTCCTCTAACTCCATTGGTTTGCTTTGGGGCAGATTTGTGACATAGTCTTCATCTTGGTTGATGTTTGTTTCCTCACCATGCTCATTCATTGAACCTGCTGTAGCTTTGTATGGTGTGAGGTCTGCCACATTGAATATGGGAGATATTTGCAAAGTTGGAGGAAGGGAGATTTCATAGGCGTTCTCACCTATTTTGTTGAGTATGCTATAGGGGCCTACTTTCTTCATTTGTAACTTGGAGTATCTACCTTTAGGTAGTCTCTCCTTCCTTAGGAAAGCCCAAACCCTGTCTCCTACTTGGAAATGGACCTCTCTCCTTCTTTTGTCAACATTTTCTTTGTACTTCAAAGTAGATCTTTGCAATGTGTCTTTTACTTGTTGCTGCACCTTTGTGATGAGTTATGCCAATTCTTGGTCTTGTGCACTGATTTTGAAGTTAGAGGGGAGTTCCATCAGATCCAATGGTCCCTTAGGGTGCAAACCATACACTGCTTGGAATGGAGTTTTGCCAATTGACCTATTTATGGAGTCATTGAAGGCAAACTCTCCTTGGGGAAGAATTGTATCCCAACTTTGTGAGGATTGCTTGGTTAGGCATCTTAAGAGATTTCCTAAAGACTTGTTTACTACCTCAGTTTTCCCATATGTCTGTGGGTGATAGGTAGAACTATAGGTGAGATTTGTGCCCAACTTCTTGAAGAGTGTCCTTTAAAAGTGCCCTTGAAACTTTACATCTCTGTCTAATACAATTGTCTGAGGTAAGCCATGGATTCTAACTACTTCTTTGAAGAAGAGATTGGCTATATGAGATGCATCATTTGTGCTCTTGCATGGCACAAAATGGGTCATTTTGTTGAACCTATCCACTATGACAAACACACTATCAAAGCCTTGCTTGGTTTTAGGCAGCCCCATTACAAAATCCATTGATATGGACCCCCAAGGCCTTGAAGGGATTGGTAATGGTTGGTAGAGTCCTTGATTTGTTGTTATTCCTTTAGCTTGTTGGCAGATTGTGCAAGTCTCTATAAAATTATTAACATCATTGTTCAAGTTAGGCCAAAAATAGCTCCTCTTCACCATGTCTGCTGTCTTATCAATGCCAAAGTGACCTCCTAGGCCACCACAATGCTTTTCCCTTACTATATTTTTCCTCATTGAGAACTTTGGTATACATAGTTGTGCTCCCTTGAATAGAAGCCCATTCTGAATTAGATATTTAGAGAAATCAGTGTGATATCTACCCTCCATTTTTGTGCAAATTTGATATACTTCTACAAAATCAGGGTCATCCGGGTACAAGTGTTTAAGGGACTCAATCCCCACACTTTGTAATTGAAATTATTCAATAAGACCAACCCTCCTGCTAAGGGTATTAGAAACTTTGTTTGCTACACCCTTTTTATGCTTAATGTTGAAGGTATAGGCCTGCAATTGCTCTACCCATTTGAGATGTTTGACTAAAAGTTTTTCTTGTGAATTGAGGAAGCTTAATGCATGATTGTCGATGTAGACTACAAACTCATTTGGGATCAAATAGTGCCTCCATTTCTTGAGGGCTTGGAACATGGCATAGAGCTCTAGATCATAAGTGGAGTACTTTCTTTTGGCTTGATTCAGTGTCTCTGAGAAGAAAGCAACAACCCTTCCCTCTTGACTTAGGACTGCCCCTATAGCCAAATTGCTTGCATCTATCTCTATAGTGAAGACCTTGTTGAAATCAGGGAGGACCAAGATAGGGTATTGTGAAACTCTATTCTTCAAGTATTGGAATGCATCATTGGCTTCCTTTGTCCATGCAAACTTAGTCTTCTTTCCACCTTTGATTGTTTCAAGCATTGG
>MU222086.1:100139-113105 GCA_018584345.1 Thuja plicata | reverse complement strand
CATCTCCGGAATCAGATCCAAGATCATGTTGAACTACAGCAGCAGTTTTTTGTTTGCCTTTGTTTCCACCATATTTCTTTGGCCTTCTTTCAAGGTGCAGCTTCCAGCACTTAGAATCATCATGCCCCTCTTTCTTGCAATGTGAGCATGTGGGTTTTTCACCCTCTTTCTTCATTGTAGCTGTCTTTTTCCCCTTCCCTTTTCCTTTAGATTTTTCCTTAGACTTAGATGGCTTCTTATCATATGTATCAATGAAAGAACCCTTACCTCTTGACTCTAAGTGTGTGGCTTGAACACTTACTTCATCTAGGTTACAAGGATTCAAAACCAAGATGGAATGCCTTAGCTAGGAGTGAAGACCACCTATGTACTTAAGCAATGTATCTTGGGTGTACAATGGGACATTTAATGCAATAGCCTTTTTCCTGAATTCATGGGTGTACTCTTGGACAGACTGACCTTTCCCTTGCCTAAAATGTTGCCAGCTCATCATTAACTATTGCATATGGCCTAGGGGATATAATTGCTGCTTAAGAGCACTAACAAATTCTGACCAAGTTAAATTGACTCTACCATGTTGAGAATTTTCAGCCCGAGTTCTACTCTCCCACAAGGTTAGAGTTGTACCTCCTAACCGAAGAGTAGCTAACTGAATTCTATCAGCATCATCTAAGAGGTTTTGGACTCTACAATAGACCTCTACTTGTTGAATCCAGTCATCTAATTTTTCAACATTTAATTCCCCACAATACTTTGGTAAATCAAATTTTACATTCAATTTAATTCTAGGCTTATGTCCACCCTTAAAAGGATTAGAATACTCAGAATGAGTAGAAGGAGAAGAAGGAGAAGAAGGAGAAGAGGGAGTTGAGGGTGTTTTTTGAGGCTCACGATCTCCTCTTGATCTCTTCCCTTTGTCCTCACGAGCTGCATGTCTTCACATTATTTCTTCTCTCTCTTGTACTAAAACTTCTACAATGGTTTCCAAATTTTGAAGATTCTTCTGAATACTCTTTTCTTCGGAACTTTGTTCACCACCTTTTCCTTCCATCTGTGATGGCGAAACAGTTCTTCGTTTCCCGATCTCAGGATTATATTCTTCAAGTTTTCCTTCACCTTTCTGAATCCTGGATCTCGTTAGCATTCAAATCTGCAATACTAGTCACACAAGACCTCTGATACCAAACTTGATCTGATTAGGATCTAGGATGATTACAGAAGAATGCTTAACATAATTACATAAGTTAACTCAAAGATTTAATTAAGTGAATTAACGTAATTGCAACACATAAATGAACAAAGAAGAATAAGGTAATGAACCAAAAGCAAGAGAGTAGAGAGATAGAAGAAAAAACACATTGATAACGGAGTTCATCCTGGTGGACTATGTCTCTGAGTCCCTCTGCAATAAGGTGACCATTCTGTATAACTCCAAGAAATCAATTACAAGTGTTTACAAGCTATTCCCTTCAAGCATAACAACAACATTATGCAGGAATAATCATCACATCTTCAAGAATGTACCCTCCTTCTTCATCACCTGGATGCCTTTTCAAATCCCGCAACTATATTTTGTTAAACTGGTTCAACATCTCTGACTCCGAGGTGGCATGTGGCACCACTTGGGGGTGCCACGTGGCACTCTCTTATTTATTCATCAAATGCCACGTGTCCAGTGTTGATTGGACAATAATGACCAGTATGCCATGTCATCACACCTGCCACATGTCAAATGTTGATTGGTTGAAGATGCCACATCACTTTTTGTACCACATCAACATGATGATGTCATCATTTGACTTTAGTGAACCCAGTCAACTCTGACCTTTGACCAGCCATATCTTTTACATATGAGCTCTATTTTCAATGAAATGAACGTCATTGGAATCATGGTGATGAGATCTTTGAGATGACACCAAATTTGACCAATTTTGACAAGGTCCAATTTCCACCTTTTTGATAGCCTCTGTATCTAGTTTGACTGAAGTTTGACCGACCATATCTCAGATGTATGGACTCCTCTTTTGCCCGTTCAAGTTGCATTGAGTCCAGTTTCTCAAGAACTTTAACTTGGAGTTAACTAATGGAGTATTGGAGATACTTCAATGTTAAGTAAAAATATCCCCCAGATCACTTGAATAGCATTCCATCCTAAATAAGATAATTTGGCCACTTACTTATACCTGCAACAATAGGTTTTTATCAAGATTTCCAAGGTTCAATGAAGTCTGGATTATTCTCATACAATCCCTTCAATTCATCGATTCCCATCAATGCAATCTTTATTTCAATCAATAAATTCCTTCTCCTACTCAAGACATTGAAAAATTTATTTGACACACCACTCTTATGTTTCAACACAAATGTATAGATGTCTATGAATTCAACCCATCTCATATGTTTCTGATTTAACTTACTTGGATTTTTCAGTACTGTAATGCTTGATGATTGGTATAAAACACAAACTCCCTAGGTAAAAAATAATGTCTCCATTTATTCAAGCCATAAAACTCTTGATCATACATGGAATACCTTCTTTTGGCATCATTCAATGTCTCACTAAAAAGAAATAGGTCTTCCTTCTTGACTTAAGAGAGCTCCAATTACATTTCCACTAGCATGACAATCTACTTGAAATACCTTATTGAAATTAGGTAAAGATAACATCGACTACTCTGTCTCCTTTTTCTTCAACAACTCAAAGCTCCTTTGTGCTCCATGTGTCCACTTGAATTCCTTTCTATCCCCTCTCATGGTTTCAGTCATTGGTCCAAAAATTGAGCTAGAGTTTCTAATGAATTTTCGATAAAAACAAGCCAACCCATCAAATCATCTTACCTCTCATAAATTATTTGGTGTAGGTCACTCAATAATGACTTTTACCTTTGCAAGATCCATCTTCAATCCTTCAGAAGATATTACAAATCCCAAATCTACTAATTCATGTTTCATGAAAGTACACTTTTTGAGATTAATTAGAAACTTATCTTCCTTCAACCTCTGCAATACTTGTCTAACATGCATCAAATGCTCCTCCTTGTTCTTATAGAAAAATAAAGATATCATCCAAATACACAATGATAAACTTACCTAACAATTCTGGTGTAGGAGAACCTAGGTAGGGCTAATTATGCAATGTAACCTAGGGCTTATTTTGTTGTTTTGGCTTGTAGTGGTTCTAGCCAGACCACTAGGTTAATAAAGGGACATGTAGGTCCTAGTGTGTAGTGTGTTAAGTGAGAGGATGCCTAATTAGTTCCTTAGTGACCTTTGAGTCCAATCTAGGTTAATTATGTTGTTTTGTGATTTTAGTGCCAAATTTGGACAAGAAAGGGACCAACGGTCCTATTTCATGTTTTTACACCTTAATTAGTGATTTGGGAAAGGTTAGACAACTTTTGACTAAGTTTGGATAGCATATCCAAAAAGTTGCAAAAGTTGTCAATGTTGTCATTGACAACATTGGTTGCAAGATTGAAAATTCAATGGAATTAGTTCCTTAACTATCTAAAACTGGTGTTTTAGTTCCTTGGTCAACTACATAAGGCTATCCTCGATCATTTTCAAGGGTTGGCAAGTTTGTGTCAGAGTGTGTACAGACTGTAGAATTGAAGAATAGTTACAGTTTGAGTAATTTGTGAGCATTTTAAATTTTAATGGATTGAATCAACTTTTGTAATCCTTGTTTATGTTAATGTAGATTTTTATTAGACTTTGTGTGGTTTTATATTACTATTTTGTATAGTTTCAGTTACTTTTGTAAATTCTTTTAGTTTTTGTCCAGTCGCTGGCCTGATTCAGGCATCTTGTGCAAATGGGGTCATAGATCCATTTTCCATTGTGGAAATTGCACGTTCCATTGGGATATGGAAGGTGACTCCATATAAATTATTTATAGTGAAGGAGGGGCCCAAGAAAGCATAGCAGCTATTTATAAGGTGATGCCCTAGGTGAGCCAGTGATGCATGGCTAGGGATCACCAGCAGTTGCAGAGCAATTTGGAAGGACTGAAAGAATTCATTGCTTCAATTAGGGATTGTGGAGAGGTATCAAGGTGAGTTAAGAAACCCTAACTTAAAGGATAAGTTTGGGTGTTATGTTTTACTAGCCAAGAAAATCAATTTCTTGAGCAGACAGTGAAAAGGTCCTAAAACCCTAAATTTTAGGCATGTTTATAGGAGGTACTATACGGACACCTCTGGAAGCCAAGACCTAGAAAATCCTTAGGTTATTGATAAAGGGTATCATAATATGGTATTAATTTTCTAACTTGTTAAGGATTTGTACATGTAATTGCAAAAAAGGAGCCTAATTAGGCCTAATGCTAGTAGCCCTCTTTTGGGTGAAATTGGCTTGGGATTTGGAACTCGTTTAGGGTTTCAATCCAAAAGAAGTTTGTGGAAATTATAATTGGTCCAATAAAATATCTTGAAGACTACCTCTCCATATGGAAGATCTTGGAATTCATTTGGATCAGTTTGTGCAGATGGAGCAAGAAAGGCCATTGGAAGCTTACAAAGAGTTATGGTGTGTTTGTGTTCTACATTATTGATGTTCACTAGTTGAAAAGAGAGTAGGATCTTGTGAGGAGAATCCTAAGGAGAATAGGTTTAGTTGAAGAACCCTATTAGGTCAGTAAAGTGACCTAGGATCCCCTAGAAGGAAGCTAGGGATAAGTAATACTAGTGTTACATCAAATTTATTCAAAACCTCATTCATTAATCTCATGAAAGTACTCGGTGCATTAGACAATTCAAAATGAATTACCAACCATTCATAAAATCCTTCATTTTTCTTGAATGTAGTCTTCCACTCATCACCTTCTCTGATTCTAATATGATGATATCCACTTTTCAAATCTATCTTGGTGAAATATCTAACTCCACTTAAACAATCCACTAGATCATCCATTCTTGGCAAATGAAATTGATACTTAGTGGTGATTTTGTTGATGACTCTAGAATCAATGTGCATTCTCTATTTTCAATCTTTATTTGGTGCTAAAACTGTAGTTACTACACATGGACTGAGACTTTCTCTAATTAATCCTCTTTGTAACAAATTGTGTGCTTGTTTATTGAGCTCTTCATTCTCTGCCAATGTCATCCTATATGCTTCTTTGTTAGGAAAACTAGCTTCTGGTATCAAATCCATACAATGGCTAATAATCCTCATAATTGGTAATCCATCAGGGATATTATCTAAGATGATGTTTACATACTCATTCAACAATCCATTGATTTATTTAGGATGTTCCTCCATTGAGACAATCTCCTTAGACTTCTTAGGTACTAAAGCAAAACACACATTATCATGCCTCATGCCATCCAAAACTTCCTTCCATATATTGGTGCTCATATCAACAGTTTAGATTTCCTATAGATTTTTCCTATCTAATAATGAGAAACCTGAGTGATTTGCCAACAAACAATGTTTCAACCTAATCTAAGTCTCAACCTTCTGCAATTTTTGTCTCTACAAAACCAAGGCTGGTAGGCCTATACCCTAGACTTGTCTCCTGAATCCTTAGGAATTTTTAGAGAAGATAATATGTGTTCCAAACTCCTTTCTCTCAAAGTATGGCAAAGTACTATTGATATCCTACAACTAAGATTAATGAACTTATAAAAAAAAATTAAATGCAATGTTGTAAATATTTAAAATAATTTTGAATGGATTCAAGATATAAATTGAAAATAGTAGATGGATATAGTATCTCAAAACTTTAAAAATGAAACTATGACCAGAATCCAATGAACAAGAAAGACCAGTGCCTTAATCAACTATGGGCAATAGAGTCACTATCATTCCAATCTTATGTTCAACCTCAGAGATAGTTTTCCAAGAAAACTTATCACTTCAAAGGTGTTATGGACTGTACATTCAACTTAGAAACAAAGTCAAAGATATTTCAAAGGGGTAATACTTCTCAGATGACAGACCAATTGACTGAGAACTCAATCAATAGAATTTAACCATGCAAAATGAGAAAACCAATTGAAATGTATACTATGAATCAAATTAGGAAGCATGTACATCAAACTATCACTTTGAATAAGTTTTATTGGTTTATCTGAGGGACTAATTGCAAAATGATTAATGAAACAATTGCATATATGAAGAAAAAGGACTTATCTTTATTGATTATGGAAAATAGTACAATAGAGTTCACATTTGTAGTTATTGATCCATCTAATCCATTTGACTATAATAATAGTAAGTCTTATTGTATCTTTTTTGTTCCTATGTGTTGATCTTGGTATCCCTACAAGTATGAAACTCAAAGGATGCAGACAAGCTTTAGATCAACAAGATGTTTCCTAACAAAAACCTAATCCTAAGATCAATAGCTAAATGTTTCAATTACAATAATGGGATAACTAGTTATCCTTATTTAATAATAATTATCTATCGATTAGGTCTTAAATAACTTAACAAGTCTTTCTTAATATGTTAGCAAAATTAACTTAATAGATCTACATTATAATGATATTCCAGTCGTATATCCATCTGTGGTATTATTCATGATCTCATCATGGCATCAGATATAATTGTTGATGTATCAAATAACCTAGTTTAGTATGATATTATTGCTTATATTGTCAACTTTGAAACCATATCAATCATTTCTAACATATCCTTCATTTGGTATTGATGATTCTGAATCAATGGCTTTGAGCATGTAGATCACATAGGTATATTTGTGCATGGTCTCTGGAATCAATTTATTCATCTTCTATCAATTGCAACCATGGTGTTTATTGTTCCTTCGCAACCTCTTTTCATCATGTCTGCATATGACCATTCATCTTCACATCGAGAAGTCTGGATCATCTGATTATATCATGTTCGCCACCCTTTTAATCTACATGGAAAGTCAAATAGTTAAATATAAAACAAACCCTAAGTATACTCAAAGGTTTAATACTTAAAATGCCACATAGTAAATCAGTTTTAATATTGTTGCTAAGGTCTTTTGTTGTTTTCCATTGCCGCCATGTGTCGCATCCTATGCTATCGCTTAGTGGTTAACGTTTGGTCATCTCTCCATCGCGCCATCACGTAGAGCTATCGATCTCATATCCCACAGTCGTAGATCTACCTCAAATTATTTGGTCATTACTTGATCACCTTTATCCACAAGATTAAGTCATCACAACCATTGATTTAAAGTACATGGTTAAATATGTCACTTAAGTAATCCTGTCTTTACTCTTCTTTTCATGCTTCTGTGTTACCCAGTCATTATGTCCTGCCAATCAAATGTCAGCATCTATGTCCACATCATTCCATCTGTACATCCTGGTGGGCCCAGGACACATGTCACTTATTTTGCCATCACGTGATGTTTAAAGAGTGAGCAACTTGAGATAGCATCGTCGTGCAGAGTCGTAGGATCATATCTTGATCTGATCGGATATGACTCAAGACAACTTTAGTCAAACTGACTTTGTAGGACATGCGACAGTCAATTTGTGGTTCTAAATCAAGTAAAAGAATCATCGTGTGCACGTTGGATGTAAAGTCTTCAAACGTCGACGGCTTAATATGATTGTTTCTATTATCATGGTGTTGAAACCTGAAAAGTTTGCCACTCTGTGATGGATAGAAGATTGTTACTGCTTGTTGCTTCATTGCATTACCATGCTACATGAAGGTTTACGATCATATGACTCCACAAACCATATGTTGATCATAACCATTGTATTTCAATCTTGACCTCGGTAGTTTTATCTGCACCAGGGAAGACATAGGAAGGAATCGATGGAAGACAAGGATAATTTATTAGAGACATGGATTAAAATGATATATTATTGATAGAACATATATGAAACATTAATAAAGGTGTAATATATTAGTCAAAATTCTATAGAAGATAAATGGATAAATACAAAGAGTTACTTCCCTAACTGATTATGGAGAAAAATTGATTTGCAGACATGGGTTCCACCAGTGGCTCTCTCTGGGGATGTGTGTTTAGACTTGGACACAACAAGATCCCAACTATCTCTGGAGAAGTAGACTGAGTATCCTAATTACCTGATGCAAAATGAAACTGGGTGGCCTCAGCCCCCTCCCAAATGAACATTGTTATTTCCCTCTGTCAAAAAGTTTATTTTGTTTATGTAATATTTTAAATCTTCTTAATATGACACCATGATTTGTTTTGTCATCTTTCATCTTCTGATTAACTGATCTTCTTTCAAACATCTAAGAAAAATTATCTTAAGATCATATCTTCCTTCATACCTGGCTGCAAAACCTTTCATATTTCTATTTTTTTCTAAATTCTCCGTAGTCTCAAGGTTTGAAACATCACACAAATCTTTGGTACGATCTTTTATTGATGATATCATACTTTCAATATCATAATGTTTATCTTCAAAAATTACCATATTAACCATACTGTATGTACATACTTTACCCTTCTTAGGTAATGGATTTAAATATATAAAGGAATCATTTCTGAAAAACTTATCACAATATTTTGCATGATCCTTTCTATTGTTTCTTTATATAATAAATTTGATAGAATTTTGTGATCATTCTTATATATGTCCTCTCCTGCATGCTAATGATAATACATACTTCTATAAGATGGATCATTTTTTGAATGTCTTGATGTACTTCATTAACCAAACCAATATCTTCATTATTTGGATAATCTTCAGGACTTTCCTTCAACATATCATCATGCTCGACTGATATAATCTTATTTTCACAAGTCTGATACCACTCCTGCTCAAAGGGTGAATTAAAATATATTTCACCTTCTAAATACATGTTTTGAATTTTATCAACTTCAAAGTCCTCATTTGGTCTGCTATCTTCATCATAATATTGGTGGACTTGATTGCATTGAAAATCTTCTTCAAATAATTTATTTAAGAACATGGATATTTCAGGCATACCCTCATAAGAGTCTACATTTGAAAATTCTTCCTGTTCATATGTTGTATGTTGTTCTATTTTATCTTTATCATCTGATTCTTGGGAATTATTATCTTCTTGATCTGGTACCTCTTGGATATATACTGATCCATTAACTTGTTTACTATGGTGGATTGAGAATTTTTTTTCACCATTTCTTTGAACATGTTTCTGATATTCAATATCTAATAGATCTAAAATTTCCTCAGTACTAAGAAGTTTTTCTTCCTCATCATTATGGCTATTGATACCTATTTCCATACACATCTCATCATGTATAGATTCTTCTTCAAATTGATCCAATTTTTCTTCCTCTATGTCATCATTCTTTTTTTTCCTCAATACCTTACATATTTTCTCAAGAAAAACTACTAGTTGAGAATCATGGTAAATTCCTAACTCACAAAGTTTATCCATTAGTTCCCTTCCCAAAGGCCTGATATCTGAAGGTATTTCCCAATAGATCTTTATCATTCTCATGAATAAATGTACTATAGGTTCACCTTTATATCTTTCCAAACTTAAGAATGTATCCAAAGGGGACATGTAAGATTCTTCCTCCATAATATAATTTGGCTCTCCTTCCTGTTCACAGCACATGTTTTGTTCATAACACATGTTTTCTTCTTCATCACTGGGATCATGAAATATATCAAGAAACCATTGCTCAAACTGTCTCCATGATGAAATGGACTCTGTAGGTAATAATTCATATTCTTTTTGTGCATAGTCCCTTAAAGTCCTGACAAATAATTTCATCATGTGATCTTCTGTACAAATCTCATAATCTTCTATAAATATGTTGAAAGGAAACTAAGTGTGCAGAAATTAGTTCCCTACGCTAAACTCCCGAGAAGAGGATTGTGCAAATTTAGATTTAACCCTTTGCAATTACAGAATGATAATACAATAACATGCATACATAGAAAAATGAGAATGACACAATGATTTACCCTAGGGAAAACCTTTCGGTAAAAAACCCCAGCGCTCCAAAACATGCACAATGTATTAATCAAAACTATTACTGTTTACAATAAACTTGCAATGCAAGTTCTTTCAGGAGCTAATCAACACTTGAAGACAAATCCAACAACATAAAAACATTCCAACAATACACTAACTTCTCACTCAGATTCACAACCCTAAAAAACACTTATATCATGCACTTCCCTTTTTAGGGCAACTTCCAAAGACAACTGTATTAGGGTTTTACCATTCTCTGAGAAAATAGGAAACCAAAATTTTTTTTGAACCCCACAGTTGTAGAAGAGTGTACAGTACTCAACATGATCAGTTGCCACATGTCTTGCATGTCTTCACCCATCATTGAATCTTCCACAATTATCTCTTACAAATATTAATGACCATCATAAGAATCTTTCATAACCATTTCCGTCATGATTACCTTACACACTGTCCAAAGTGTCGACATTTGGAAAATATCAAATGTAAGGAAATATACAAGGTTGAGACACCTTATTCCTAACATTATCCCACTTGTCAAACACCTTGTAAGAGCCAAAGGAAATAATAGGATTTAATTTCTATAGGCTGAGAGGCCCATAGACTCCGAACACCATCTGAACTTTGATGTGCCCACAGGTTTTTTCAATGCATCTACAACATTATTTACAGTATCTACCTTCTCCAAACTTACCTTTTCATCCTCTACCATATCTCTCACAAAGTGAAACTGCACATCAATGTGCTTCATTCTGGCATGGAAAGTTGGATTCTTTGCGAGGCAAATAGCACTCTGACTATCACAACAAGTTGTAATCTGTCATGCATCAACACCAACATCCGAACACAGTCTCCTAAGCCAAATGGATTCCTTACAAGCATGAGTAGCTGACATGTAATCTACTTCTATCGTAGACAAAGCAACCATAGGTTGTTGCTTACTCATCCAACTGATGGCACCACCAAACATAGTGAATACATAGGCACTGGTGGATCTCCTACTGTCAATGTCACCTACCCAATCTGAATCCAAAAACCCACAAATACAAACTGAATGTAGAGCTCCAGAAGATTTTCCATGATAGCATATGGAATACTCTGATGTAGCCTTCAAATATTTGAACACTCTCTTAACTGCATCCCAATGTACCCGTCCAGGTTTAGCCATAAAATGACTCAGGAATCCCACTGCTTAGGTAATGTCTGGTCTAGTACAGACCATAGCATACATAAGGCTGCCAACTGCACTTGCATAAGGTACTTTTCTCATGTCCTCCACCTCACTAGGATATTTTGGACAATCATCCACAGACAACTTTGTTCCCATAGAAACAGGAACACACAACAGTCTCCAATCTGCCATGCTAAACCTGTCCAACACAGACTTCACATACTTACTCTGACTCAAGCAAAGTTTTCTGTTAGACCTATCTCTGTTGATTTCCATACCCAGAATATACCTGGCTGCCCCTAGATCTTTCATCTCAAAATGTACTAACAACTGAGACTTCAAATCAGAAATCATACCCATACCCTTCCCAATCAACAACATATCATCAACATATAATGCAATAATAAGAAGGCGATCATTGTCAACTTTGAAATAAACACAATGATCTGATTTTGATCTTAGAAAACCAATTGACAATACAAAGGCATCAAATTTAAGGTCCCACATCCTAGGAGATTGTTTCAAACCATACAGAGACTTCTTTAATCTGCAAAACAAAGACTCTTTACCTTTCTGAATATAGTGCTCAGGTTGTGACATATAGATCTCTTCCTTCAAATCACCATGAAGGAAAGTTGTCTTCACATCCATCTTCTCTACCTCTAAATCATATGATGCTGGTAGAGATAATAGAAATCTAATGGATGTAAGCTTTGTAACAGGAGAGAATATTTCACCATAATCAATTCCCTCCACTTGTGAATACCCATTTGCAACCAATCTGGCCTTGTACCTCTCAACACTACCATCTACACAGAATTTCTTCTTAAACACCCATTTGCTTCCAACAGGTTTCTGTCCTTTAGGCAAAGGTACTAGGTCCCAAGTTTTGTTCTTCTCTAATGAAGCCATCTCATCATCCATGGCCTCAATCCAAGAACCTTCATCTTCCATACCTATAGCCTCTTTCACAGATCTAGGATCATCAGTGTTTGTAATCAAGGCATAAGCACAACTGGAATCTAACATAGAAAATCCAAACCTCTCTGGTTGCTTTCTTTCTCTCGTGGATCACCTCAAGGGTTGAGGTTGAGGTTGTTCTACCTCTTCTTCTAAATTTCCAAAGCTGCTAGAGCTCTCCTCATAATCAGATCCATCATAGTGTCTTTGTTCAGTCTTTTTACAGGTAGGAGGTAACTGAACAACATCTTCTTTCATTTCTTTTTCATCTGTTTGTAGCATAATAGGAGAAGATTTTATCTCTCTAAAAATAACATTTCTATTATACAACACCTTACCAATAATAGGTTCCCAAAGCTTGTATCCTTTCACACCGAAACTGTAGCTGATGAAGACACATTTTACAACCTTGTTTTCCAACTTAGATCTTCTCTCCTTAGGCACATGTGCATAAGCTTCACAACCAAAAACATGAAGATGTCTAACTGAAGGCTTCTTACCAGACCACACCTCCATGGGTGTCTTACCAACAAGAGATGATGTAGGAGATTTTTTAACCAGATAGAAAGCAGTGGCCACAGCTTCAGCCCAAAACCTTTGTTCGAGGCTTGCTCCACTAAGCATACTCCTAGCCTTCTCCATCAATGTCCTATTCATTCTTTCTGCAACTCCATTTTTTTGTGGGGTATAAGGAGTTGTCTTATGCCTCTCAATCCCTTGTTCTTTACAGAACTATTTAAACTCTACCGAACAAAACTCACCACCATTGTTAGTTCTCACACACTTAATTCTTTTACCAGTCTGATTCTCTACGAGAGCTTTAAATTCCTTGAACCGACTGAAAACATGTGTCTTGCTTTTAAGGAAATAAATCCATGTCCTTCTACTATAATCATCTATAAAAGATACAAAATATATAGATTTGGAGAGTGAAGGAACTT
>MU222086.1:79239-89515 GCA_018584345.1 Thuja plicata | reverse complement strand
TTTTTGAGGCCACTGATTCACCCCCCCCCCCTCATATATTACTAACAATTGGTATCAAAGCTTGTGTTCTTAGAAAGGGAGTTTAAAAACTCAAGCAAAAGATCACGAGATGAACAAACAAGATGTGCCCAAGTTGAATAAAGACAACTTTGCATCATGGAAAAGTAGAATAAGACTCCACCTATTACGTATTGGTAATGATGTTACTCAACACCTTGATACTGAATATGTGTTTCCTAAAGGACCTCATACTCTTGAGCAATTAAGAGAAAATCATGAGCATAATTGCATGATGATAGAACTTGCTTCCTCACTCTCCGATGCTAAATTTGAAGATATCAAAACCTGCACCTTTGCAAAGAAAATGTAGGATAAGTTGAATTTGGTACATGGAGGAGATGCTAATGTACTAAAAGTCAAGACAAAAATCCTAAGAGGGAGGTTCGATGACCTAAGGATGAAAGAAGGAGAAAATATTACTCAGTATAGCTACAGAATCAAAGAAGTAGTCATTGCTATCCTAGGAGTTGGAGGTGTACTTGAAGAGGAGACAATGGTAAGTAAAATCTTAAGAACCTTACTGCATGTATATGTTATTAGAGTTTCTTTTATTCAATAAATGAGAGCAGTTGCAAACAATATAGTTACTCTAGATAGTTTGATTGGTAGACTGATTTCATTTGAGATGAATAACTTTGATAAATGTGTCTTACCATCTATAGAATATGCATTCAAATCTTCTTTGAAAATAATTAAGTCAAGTCATAGACACACTATTAGAAATGATAGTGAAAGTGATAATGAGGATCAAGGACTTGATGAGATTGAAGCACTAATGGAAAGAAGACTGCAGAGAGGCAAAGGTAGATACAAAGGTAAATTATCACTTGTATGTTTTAATTGTAAAGAGGTTGGACACTTTACTGCAAGATGTCCTAATAGAAGAAAATATGACATAAGTAATGAAAAAACATATGAAAATAATTTTGACCGAGGTGATAATAGAGATTACCGAAGTAACTGACAAACTAAAAGAAGCGATACCTGAGACTACAAGACAAAGGAAAGAAAGCTTGTTACCTAGCTGAGAACAGAGCTCATGATACTGACACTGAATATGAAGAAGACATTGAGATGGTATTTGTAGCCATGAAGGATGATTCAGATGAAGAAGAAGAAAGGTATGTAGAAACTGTATTCATATCTAAGGTTAGTAAGAATGATGTCTAGATCATAGATAATGGCTGCACTCACCACATGAACAACGACAAGAAAAAGTTTGAAACTTTTGAATACTATAATGGTGGTTTAGTAAGAATGGGTAATGACACACCTTGTCTAGTTGAAAGTAAAGGAACCATAATTTTGAGTAACCTTATCAAATGTGAAAATGCTTACCGGGTAAAAGGACTAAATTATAATATGTTAAGTATTTCACAGCTAAACAATACAGGTCACCGAGTAGCATTTGAGAATAAGAAGGCAAATATCTTCAATGAAATAGGAAGGTTGATCAGAACTGGTGAGCAGATAAAAGGTAACCTTTTCTATCTTGATGACATTAACACCACTTGTATAATGGATAGAAATGAAGATATATGGTTGTGGCACAAAAGATTGTGTCATGTGAATTTTGACAACATGATAAAGATGAGCAATAAAAGGAATGTCAGAGGCTTACCGACCATGACAAAGCTTGAGCATATCATGTGCAAGAACTGTCAAAAAGGTAAAGATGAAAAAGTCTAGTTTCAAGAGTAAAGCCCATACATCTAATGCAATTATAGAATTAGTCCATACTGATCTATTTGGACCCATGATGACAAAGAGTTACTATGGAGATAGGTATTTCATTCTCTTTCTTGTTGATTATTCTAGAATGATTATAGTTATGTTCTTAAAAGATAAATCAGAAGCATTTAAGATGTTTAAATGGTATAAGGCTATGGTAGAAAAATAAAGTGATAAGAAATTGAAATGTTTAAGGTCAGATAGAGGAGGGGAATTTATTTTAGATGAATTCACTCATTTCTGTAATGAGCATGGAATTAAAAGACAAGTTTTTGCATTGAGGACACCACAGCAAAATGGAATTGCTGAGAGGAGAAACATATCAAATTTTGACTGTGCAAGAACATAGATGATTGAGAAAAGCATCACTCAAAATTTTTGGAGGGAAGCTATTAGTACTGTTGTCTACACATTAAATAGAGTACAATTGAAGAAGGACACAAAGAAGACACCCTATGAGCTTTGGTATGGTTACACACCCAATGTAAGTTACTTCAAAACCTTTGGTAGTCAATGTTATATTTTGAGATGATAGAAATGGAAATATTGACTCCAAAAGTGATGAAGGTATCTTTCTAGGGTATTCCACCAAAAGCAAGGCTTATAAGTGTCTTAACAAGTCATCTAACAAGATCATTGAAAGTGCAAATGTAAAGATAGATGAATTTGCAGAAAAGAATGATAAGGAAAGAAGAAGAGAACCAAAGGACTACAACATGTTTGTTTATACTGAATAACCTGACACTCTACCTGAGCATATTGTGTCACTCCCAAGCAATAGAACATTGCACCCGAGCATCAGGCTGCAATTACCAAAAATCTAGATAATACTCAAGATGATGTACCAAGCGATGGAGATTAGAACAAAGGTCAAGAAGATGATCAGAGTGATGGAAAAAGAGCTGAAACAAAACTTTACAAGTATGTCAGAAGACATCATCCACAGAATCAAATCATAGGAGACAAGAAGGCTGGAATGAGAACAAGAAGTAAGTCACTAAACACTAGATGTTTACTTTGTGATTTTGAGCCTAAATCTGCTAATACTACACTTGAGAATGAAGAATGGGTCAGTGCTATAAATGAATGAATATAAAATATTGAGAAGAACAGTACATGGACACTGGTACTGATACTTGATGACAAGAATGTCATCGGTACCAAATGGATATTCAAAAACAAGTTGAATGAGAATGGAGAAGTCACAAGAAACAAAGCAAGGTTAGTATGCAAGGGGTATGCACAAGAAGAAGTTATTGATTATGGAGAAACCTTTGCACCCATTTCTATACTAGAAGGAGTTAGAATCTTACTTTCTTATGTTGCATTCAAAGGATTCAAGGTATACCAGATGGATGTCAAATCCGCATTCCTAAATGGAATACTAGAAGAAGAGGTACACATTGAACAACCAGAAGGATTTGTTGATCCAGACAAGAGGAACATGGTATGTAGACTACATAAAGCCTTATATGGATTGAAATAAGCACCTAGAGCCTGGTATGAAAGACTTCACTCCTATCTCATTAGCATTGAATTTGTAAGAACAAGTGAAAATAACAATTTGTACTTAAAAGAAGATAACAATGGTAATATTCTGATTGCCAAAATATTTGTTGATGATATCATTTTTGGGGGAAATGAAATGTTATGCAAATCCTTTGCTAATGAAATGAGAAAAGAGTTTGAAATGTCTATGTTTTGGGAGATCAAATTATTTCTTGGTCTACAGATTCTTCAACAAGATGTAGGCATATATATCACTTAGTCCAAATACATCAAGGAAGTGTTGAAGATATTCAAGATGGAGGATTCAAAGCCAGTTGGAACACCTATGGATATCAGATGTAAGCTGACAAAAGAAGACAAATCAAATGAGGTAAATTAGACCTTGTATAGATCAATGATTGGAAAACTACTGTATGTTGTTCACACCAGGCCAGATATAGCACATGCAGTTGGAATAGTTTCAAGATTCTCTGCTAATCCCAAAGAATCACTATGACTGTTGTCAACAGAATTCTTAGATATCTGAAGAAAACCAAGGACTATGACTTATGGTATAAAAAAGAAGGTAAATTTGAGCTACAAGTCTATACAGATGTTGATTGGGATGGAAACATTGATGACCGAAAGAGCACAACTGGAGGAGCATTCTTCATGGGTGACAAACTTGTCACATGGATTAGCAAGAAGCAAGGATGCATATCTCAGTCTACTGCAAAAGCATAATATGTAGTTGTTGCTTCAAATTTCTCCAATATTGCATGGATCAAACAGTTACTGGAAGGTATGAATATGAAGATCCTTGAACCAATGATTATATATTGTGATAATACCAGTGCAATTAACATTTCTAACAATCCAGTCATGCATGCTAAGAATAAGCATATTTCTATCAAGTATCACTATTTAAGAGAACAAGTGCAAAAAAAGGAGGTGATACTGGGATATGTTCAATCAAAGGAACAATTAGCTGATATATTCACCAAGCCATTACCGAAAGATACATTTGAGTACTTGAGACAGAGACTAGGGATACAACCCTTGTTTGTTGGTCAGTAAGCTAACTAGGAGGCTGCATTAGCATACAGACAATCAGAAGATCATTCATGTTGATGCAAGCATCAAGATGAACAACAATAGATACATCTGTACACATCAAGGTACAAATTTGCACCAAACACCAGAGACAATGTATTGTTGATGGATAGGGAAATTCAAGGAGTATATTATAAAAAGGGGGAATGCAAAATGATATAGAAGAATTATTTGGCATTGTTGTCAAAGGGAGAGAGATTCTCATTATCATAAGGGAGAGAGATTTTCATTATCAGAAAGAAAGGGAGAGAGATTCTCATTATCATCAAAAAATATTATATCATTATCCATGAAAGAAAGTTCCTAAGAATCAAAAGGAAAAGTTAATCTTTATCCATAGGGAGAGATTACATATGAAATATCCATCTAAGGGAGAGAAGTAACTAAGGGTGAGAGTTCATACAAAGGGAGATATTATTGTCAAAGGAAAAAGAGATTATCAAGAAGAGGAACAATCAAGGCAGAGCACATATTAGAACAGAGATAGAAGCTGCTACATCTATCAAGTAAAGGGATTGAAGATTGAAGACTCACTCTACAAGAAATAAATCTAAGCTATATGAGCTTATCAAGAGCCAGACATTTGTAACAATTACAATAGAAAATATTGATGAAACTATTATATTTCATATTGTATTAGTAATAATATAGTATGATAATGTAGTATGTTTCCATCAATGCCAAAGGGAGAGATTGATGACATGTAACTGATTGAATGTTTGAAGATGTTAAGTTGATCACCAAAATGTAGAAAGATAATGCAAGACATTAAATCAGTTAATGGATTGTATTGTCATTGATGTCAACATGATATAATCTAATAAGTTATAATCAAAGTGTCAGAGACTTTAGAGAATCAGATAGAGAAAGATTATGCTTTTAGTAATGCATAACAGATAAGAATTCAATAACTGACTTCAAACACCAATGACTAGTGGAACCCGACGGACAGAGATTAAAAAAAAAAAAAATTTAATTCATAGTGATGCCCGAGTAAAGAAACTGACGAGCATTATCGAAGAGCAGAATCACAAGCATTACCAACGGCCAGAATTATAGTGTTAACCGACGAGAAAAACTTTGAAGTGAAGCCCGAAGGATAGACAACCCCGACAGATAAACAACACCAATAGAGAAGCCCAAGGAGAACTAAAGTGTTGACCGAAGCTATCAAAGAGTTAAAACACCAAAGTTAACTGTGTTAGAGTAATAGTACATTTGTCTTTATAATTAAATCACTTCGATTTAATTGTTAAAGTTCACTATTATTCTATTCACTTAAGCTTGTCATTTGTAGGTGCATAATAATTAATATATTTATTAATTATTAATGCACAAACCTAGCTTTTTCTGGCTTTAGGGTTTCTTACCTTATATGCCGCCTTTGTATCATTATTGTACACACTCTTTTGAATACAACTTTTTGCTCTACCATTTTTTAGCACAGAAGGGTTTCTTGTTTTTTTCTTCCTTGCTTCATTCTTGTAACAGGTCTTCTTGCATGTAGCTGCTCTTGGGATTCGGTACTATTTTTATCAGTTCCTACATGGTATCAATGTTGGAGATTTGATTTTGAATAGTTGATTGATTATATGTTTGTCATTGATGACAATATATAATACATAGCAGCACTTCTGTATGTAATTATCCATATGATGACATGAAGACTTGCGTGGATAGATACATTTTTTTGACATGTTTATTATGCTATGTTCATACATGCAGACCTAGATATGATGTTTCAGTAAAGATATGTAATTCTGTTATTGACAGTTATAGTTTTGGAGGAATAACAGTTTAAGGCCAACGTATGTAACATGTTTATTGAGTTGCACCTATCTTCAGGATATGTGTATGTATATTCATGATTATTTATGAGTTTTTGATATTACTCTAAAGGTGCCAAATGTATTTCAAGAAGATTGCAAAGTTATGATTAAATTGGTGAAGCTGACTTAGTGAAGCGACGCGTCTATTCAGTTTATACTTGCACGGTTGTAATTATGCTTGTGCGCTTAGTAGAGCTGACAAGGATGTTATGAAGAGTTGTCTAACAGGTCCCATGATCTCATACTTGGATTATATACTTATAGAAAGTCATTTGTGATAAGAAGAGTTGCGAAATCTAGAGATAAGAAAAGCAGAGCAGAGTGTTAAAGTAGCAGAGCTATATTTATCATATGTTGATAATATAGATATTGAAGTTGAAGCTTTCATAATATAGATAAGAATGTTGTAGTGCTTTACAAGAGGTTAAAGCATTGGTGCACAAAAGGAACTGATCAGACAAGCAGTGTCACAAACAGTAGTTCACCTTATTGATACAGTGTGTATCAAATAACCAGAAGGTTGTAGCCTTCAACACTTAGATAGTGAGTCCTTGGACAGTGAGTCCACCACCCCTAATAGGGTTATTATAAAAGACTCCTAACAAGGTCAGACCCTTAACCAAGTCACTATACTACTGCATTGTAATGAATAACTCCTAATAGGGTTGTATGATCTTTTAACAGGGATTACTATAAATAGTATAGTTCTTTGTGGGTACTAATTCTGACCAGGGTTTTTACCATTTGGTTTCCCCGTAACCAAATTGATGTGTTGTGTAATGTGTTATCTAAATGTGCATTTACTTTGTATCAATCTAGATTAATAAGTATAAGAAAAAGATAAATTTGTTGATAACTGATTCACCTCCCCCCCCCTCTCAGTTATCCTTGAAGTATTCTAACAATTGGTATCAGAGCCAAGTGCCTTGGAGAGAAAGCCTAACAACTTAAGGTAGATCAGATGGCATACTTCAGAAAAGAGAGTCCTAAGTTCGATGGAGAGAACTATCTGGATTGAAAAAATAAAATGATAACACATCTACAATGTGTTGGCTTTGAGATCTTTGAGATTGCTACATAAGAGGTTGTAATTCCATCTCTGAAAGACCTTGCAAAGGATGATGCTACTAATAGACAAAAGGAAACATTTACCAATAATGCAATTTCCAAAGAATCCCTAATCAGCACCTTATCTGACAGTGAATTTTCTAAAATCAAGAAGATTGACAAAGCATATACCATATGGAAGTATTTAGAAGACATGTTTGAAGGAGATGTTCAAGCAAAGAATGCACACAGAAAGACATGGAAGAAGAAATACAACACCCTTGAGATGTTACCAGAAGAAAACATTAGAGCTTACAATCAGAGGATAAATGAAGCAGTATCTAGAATCAGGAACAATGGTGGCAAAATATCAGAAGAAGATATAATGGATAAGTTGTTAACTACTTTGACATTAGACTATGAAAACAAGATCAGCATTCTAGAGGAAACTATGCAATTCTCACAAAACTTCAAGAGAGAGACTCTAATCAGAAAAATATATGCATTTGAGATATCAAGATTGAAGACTGAACCTAAGAATGAAACAACCTTCAAAGCTTCAATCCATGGTAAGAAATCCTCACACATCTCTATTCATAATGAGAATGAAGAAACTGATCAAGAGCTAGAAGAGATAATTGCCATGATTGCTAAGAGAGAAAGGAAAGGAAAAGGAAAGTATGAAGGATAGCTTCCATTCAAGTGTTTTTCATGTAATAAGACTGGTCACATTGCATCTAAATGTCCCACAAGAGTCAAGAAGTTCATATCTGATTACAAACCTAAATATAGGAAGGAATGTTACCATGCTAAAGAAGGTGTAACTGATGAAGATTTAGGAGAAGATGAAATTGGATTCGTTGCCCTTAAAGACATGGAAAGGTTGCTTGAAGATATGGACACTGCAAATAAAGAAGAAGATCATGAATTAGCCTTAATTTCCAAAGCAGGTGTCAGAACTGATTGGATCATTGACAGTGGATGCTCACACCACATGACAGGTGACAAAGACAGATTTGTTCATCTAGAGAAATACAAAGGTGGTATGGTTAAATTTGGAGATAACACTCCTAAACCTATCATAGGCAAAGGATCTATCACCTTGGATGGAAAGAACAAGACAGATGATGTTCTATATGTTTATGGTTTGCACCATAATCTACTAAGTGTTGGACAGCTACTTGATAAAGGTTATCATCTGGAGTTCAAAGACAACAAGTGCATTATTAGCAACAAGGATGGAGACATGATTGCATCGGGCTCTAAAACAAAAGGTAATGTTTTTCAACTCAATTCAGATGTAAGTTATTTTGTTGCAAAAGTAGATGATAGTTGGTTATGGCACAAGAGACTATGTCATATCAATTTTGAAAATATAGTAAAGATCAGTAATGTCAAGGCAGTTAGAGACCTACCAAGCATTGCAAGACTAGTTGACACAATATGCAGGGAATATGTTATGGGTAAACATGTAAGGAGTTCCTTTAGAAGCAAGAAGACCTCAGTTGAAAACAAGTTGGACTTAGTGCATACAGATTTATGCGGTCCTACTCAAACAAGATCATACTATGGTGAAAGGTACTTTATTTTGTTTGTTGATGATTTTTCTAGGATAATGTGGGTTACGTTCTTAAAGGAAAAGTCAGAAGCCTTTGAGAAGTTAAAAATATTCAAAGCTAAGGTTGAGAATGAATCTGGACTAAAAATGAAATGCTTAAGATCAGATAGAGGAGGAGAATTCACCTCTGGCCAGTTTTATGACTACTATGAAGAACATGGAATAAAAAGGCAGTTGAGTGCCCCTAGAACACCTCAGCAAAATGGAATTGCAGAAAGGAGAAATAGGATTATACTTGATACAGTGCGCACCATGATAATTGAAGGAAAAGTGGCGCACACCTATTCGAGAGATGTAGTGAACACAACAGTGTATACTATCAACAGAACACAATTGAGACCAGGCGTGGATAAGACACCCTATGAAATTTGGTTTGGTAATGTACCTACAGTAAAATACTTCAGAATATTTGGTAGCAAGTGCTACATCAAGAGAGATGACAGTATTGGCAAGTTTGATGCTAGAAGTGATGAAGGTATTTTTCTTGGTTACTCTACAAAAAGAAAAGCTTACAGATGTTTCAATTTGAGATTAAAGAAGATAATTGAAAGCACACATGTTAAGATTGATGAGAAGTTTATGATTCAAGAGAGGTACTATGAATATGCACTTCTGATTGAAGATGAACCTAGCCCTAACAACAAAGACACTATGATTGAAGAAATGTTTGATTGCATTGATGTCTAATGCAATGACCCTGATTCATGCAATGAAGCACCATAGATTACAGAGAAAGAAGTCACACCTAAGGTTCCTAAGTTTACATCCATATACCACTCTAAAAATTATATCATTGGAGATCATAGCAGCAGTGTTTTGTCCAGATCAAAAGCAAAGAATCTAACAGTGGATGAAGAGGTATGTTTACTTTCACAGATTGAACCTTTAAGTGTTGAAGATGCCTGTAATGATTGTGATTGGAAAAATGCAATGAAAGAAGAACTAGATCAGATAATCAAGAATGACACATGGGAATTGGTTCCTAGACCAAGTGATAAAAATTTGATTGGAACAAAATGGATTTTTAGACACAAAATGAATGAAGAAGGTACAGTAATAAGAAACAAAGCAAGATTAGTATGTAAAGGATATGCGCAGAGAGAAGGAATAAATTATACTGATACATTTTCCCCTATGAGCAGACTGGAAGCCATAAAATTATTTTTGGCATATGCAACATTAAAAGACTTTAAATTTTATCAAATGGATATCAAATCAGCCATTTTGAATGGTGACTTAAAAGAAGAAGTCTACATAGAACAGCCTGAAGGATTTAACCTTTCAGATAGACCATACATGGTATGCAAACTGAAGAAAGCACTCTATGGACTTAAGCAGGCCCCAAGAGCTTGGTATGAGAGACTAGATGGTTATCTCACCAAGATTGGAT
>MU222086.1:48386-73714 GCA_018584345.1 Thuja plicata | reverse complement strand
ATTGTACTTATGGCTTTGAGAGAGTCTCTTGAAGTCATTTTTGTCTTTTTCTTTCTTTTCTATCTCTTTTTGGAGAGGAGTTTTTCCCACTGGGTTTTCTCCTTTGTCTCCGGTTTACAGAGATTTCATTGTAGTTGGGTACTTGATCAGGCCTTGTTGTCGGGACCCACTTTTCCTAGTTTCATAGCTATGCTAGGTTAGTTACCCCCTGAGCTTCACTTAAGGGGGGGTGTTAGAGTAATAGTATATTTGTCTTTATAATTAAATCACTTCGGTTTAATTATTAAAGTTCACTATTATTCTATTCACTTAAGCTTTTCATTTGTAGGTGCATAATAATTAATATGTTTATTAATTATTAATGCACAAACCTAGCTTTTTCTAGATTTAGGGTTTCTTACCTTATATGCCGCCTTTGTATCATTATTGTACACACTCTTTTGAATACAACTTTTTGCTCTACCATTTTTTAGCACAGAAGGGTTTCTTGTTTTTTTCTTCCTTGCTTCGTTCTTGTAATAGGTCTTCTTGCATGCAACTGCTCTTGGGATTTAGTACTATTTTTATCAGTTCCTACAAACTGGAGTTCAGAAACAAAAAAATATCTAGCTGGCAGAGCTAAAAATAGACTTAACTAGTCGTTATCATTGTTTTCATTGACAAGATAAAGCCAAAGATAAGTAAAGGATTTAAAGTTGTTTTATCCAGTTGGCAAGAAGATTTCTACAACATAAAATAGGAGTTATGCTTTAAATCAAGATTGGCTAAGGTTGCGGATCACACCAAGAACAAGAAAATCAAGAAGAAAGAAACGGTGATATCATGTCTATAAAGAGACAACTTAATTCATTATGAATTAAGGGGAGTGAATGAAAAAGAGGATGCTGGGGAGAAACTGGTGAAGAAAAAATTCATACAGTCCTGATCAATCAAGCTGAGGAAAGAGCTAAATATTTCTGCAGACACCGAGCAACAGAGTATAGCATCACCAAGCAGAAACAAGAGTGGAGAAAAGGTATTGAAAAGATATATTGATCAGAATGGTTATAACGATCTTACAATAGATCTAAAAATTTTCATGTATAAGTTGTATATGTGAATAGATCATTTATTGTTTCAGTTTAACCATTGATTCAGAAAGTCTCTTAACCAAGCAAGATTTAAAGATCCTTTCTATATTGAGATACATCCCAAGGAGTATCAAAAATTTTGATCATGAAGATAGCATGAGATGCCAGATACCAGTTGAAAAACTACACTGGGTTTGGTCATAGACGGTAGCATAGAGATGCCCGATATCAAGTGACAAACTAATCTTTTAAGTCCTCTAACAAGGTCACACCTAACAGTGTGTTTGTAACCTTTAATAGGGTTGGCTCATCACCGAGCTCACTTCAGAAGAGTGAAAATTTTGGGTTACTGGTCCCAAGTGGTTTTTCCCTTAACAGGGTTTCCACGTTAAAATCCATGTGTCAATGTGTTTATGAGTCATTACTTTAGTGTTTTACATTACACATAACTAATCTGGGTTGATCGGTATACACTAAGCTAATTACTATTTTTTGGTAAATGAAAGACTGCTATTCGGTAAACATTAAGAAAAAGGTTTAACAGATCACTTCGAGCAGTAGTTATTGGATAAGCATATTTTAAGGCATTCATCTTGTAGGACTAAAGATAACTAGAGGCTTAATATTGTGGTACTAAGTTTTTGGGTTGATTTATTAGAATATTTTTTAGGCAACTGATTCACCCCTTCCCCCTCTCAATTATTACTAATAGTTTTATCTGCACCAGAGAAGGCATAGGAAGGAATCAATGGCAGACAAGGATGATTTATTAGAGACATGGATTAAAATGATATATTATTGATAGGATATAAAAGATAAATGAATAAATTCACAGAGTTACTTCCTTGACTTATTATGGAGACAAATTAATTTGTAGACATGGGTTCCACCAACATCCACTAAACAAATTCTTGCACTGATACACACTTCACTCTTAGGGAGGTGGTCCCACAATAGTGTGTCCCACTTTTTTTAACATCCTGATTTTTGCTGAAATTACACATTTTTAAGAAAATATGATGATTTAAGCCTTGAGAGCTTCCATTTGAAGGATTATATTGAAAATGGTTAAATAAAAGCCTCTTGGATAAAAATCCCTTTGGTATAACCTCTCTCCTCCTCACTCACGCCTATAATCAAGTCTCCTTTGCACCCATCAAAATGCTGACAAAAAATCACTTTGACATTAAATTTTTGTGGGATCAAATAAATTCATTTGACAAACCCATATATAGGATGATAGTACTCAGAGAAAGCTTTCCAATGATTATGATTTGTATATATATTGAGTTTATAAAGACTTTTCTTTTTAAGTTTTACTAAGCATAGGTTGTCTGACCATTTAGCGACTTCTCTGTTTGACACTTCTGGAAAAATAGTAAATTAGGGAAAAAAATTATGAAAAATATCTAGGAAATAGGTATTTATGTTAAATTTCTATCAAAAAAAAAATAAATGAATTTTGATATATAGAGATGGATTTAGAGCGATCCAAGTGAACCTATGTCCAAATTATAGTTAATGTCACTTCATAACTCAATAAGCTATAAAATATTCAACCAAATTGAATGAAACCAAATGGATTCCCTAGATATTGGTGTTAAAAACCTAAATTCAAAATAAATATGTTCTAATAAGTTTTATAAAAATAGTTATGTTGATCAAAGTGAGTGCCACTCCTGAAAAAATGTTGATTTTTCACACAAACAATTTTCGAAGGAGAAGAAAAAATGGATACAAATAAATTCCAATTTTTTTAAATAAATATATATTTAAAAACTAGAATAAAAATTCTAAAAGTCACTATTTACATCATCTTCAAATTATTAATTATTTTATGATAATAGGTGTTCGAAGTCAAAGTTGTTTTACAAAATGTTCATTTCAATGTCAAAGTTGGCCAAAAAGTGGGACACGGTTTTGTGGGATCACCCCCCCTGGTTTCCTATAATGGTAGCAAATTATGCTTCATTCCATTAGACACAATGGTGTACACATTCTTCCTACCATCATGTATAAATTTTCTATCATAGTCTCATGGTCTACCCAACAAGATTTGAAACACATCCATAGGCATAATATCACACAAAACTTCATCATATTACCTCCCAATCTTGAATTTAACTAGGCATTGTTCACTTACTAGTACATTGTGTTCATCATATATCCATGTGATATTATAAGGTTTAGTATGCTTCAATCTCTACAACTTCAATTTGTCAACCAACTCCTTTGAATCAAGATTATAAGAGCTACTATTATCTATGAAAACATTGCACACCTTGTCTTGCACCTTCATCTAGTTCAGAAGAAATTCTTCCTTTGTAAAGGTTTCATATCATGTTCTCTGTGATATAGGGTTCTCCAAGTTATCAAGGTTGCTCCATCCTTTGTGTGATTGTTGTTTACTGATCCAGTGGATTCCTCATCTACAAATTTTTTTCACCTATTTCCTTATGGCTTCTTCTCAGAGTTTCCTTGTTTGCATTCAAAGGCTTGGTGCCCTGCTTATCTACACTTAAAACAAGTGCCAATGAACTTCCTTCTATCACCACTTATTTGTCCTTCATTGTGATAGTTCCTATAGGAGTAATGATAGGAATTCCTATCAATACTCCTATAGGAACTCCTATCATTACTCCTATAGAGATAATTTTCCTTAGGTTCTGACTCATTCCTTCCTTGATTTGCAGAAGATCTACATCCTCCAGCATTAGTAATGGATTGACCTCTCTGAAATCTTATTCCTCTACCTCTTTTCATTTTCTCATGCCTTGAGTTCAACTTTTCTTCAGCCTTCAAATCCCACTTGTAATCTTCTTCCACACTCATAATTTGTACTAGACTTATTTCATCATGTATTGATACCCTTAAACTATTAAGGTAGAAATCAACTTGTTCAACTTCATCATCTATATGGCTAGATCTAATATTTATTTTATAAAACCCTTCATTGAAACTCTTAACACTTAGGTCTCTCTGCTTCAAGTTTTGCAACTTCTGAAATAGACTTACTTGTTAATCCCAAGTCAAAAACTTAGCCTTTAATTTATTCACCATTCTATCCCAAGATTTGATCTTATCTTTACCCCTTCTCTGTCAATCTGTTTGGAAATGCTCCCACCATAAGGATGCATATCCTTTTAAGTTGCTACAAGTGTATTTTACCTTCTTCTCCTCACTAGTTCCTTCGAGTTCAAAGTACTTGTCTAGCTTTGTGATCTAATCCACCAATTTATAAGAATCCAGGTTACCATAATAATTAGGTGGATTGAAATGAGGTCTCTTGTTCACATTAATCAAATCTCTAATGAACCTGTCTTCTTCTTGATTTGATTTTGGTGGTGCCTTATTGTTCTATCCTTCCCCTACTTAATTCTAATTGTGTTCATCTTCTTCTTCACCACTTGCATCTTCTATATGTTATCCTCTCCTCTAAGAAGTTTCTATCACTTCCAATCTAGTAGAAATTTGTCTCAACAAATCCAAGACAAGTGGATCTGCATTCCTTGATCCACCTCTAGTATTCCTCCTAGCCATCTTTACAATCTTCAACAAATGCTGGTCATATCCTCTCTTCAACCACCCCACAAGAAAACCCTAGGTTACAAAACCTTTCTCTGATATCACTTGATACAGCAAAGGACTGTGGGAACTTACTGAGTCCAACCAATCCTTGCAGCAAGAGTCACAAAATAGAAGCAAAAGAAAACAAGAGGAAATGAATGCAAGATCAACCTCCTTATTATCAAAATATCATTTATAATAACAACTGCAAATTGGGATACATTCCAGGCATAAAAGTATGATTATAACCTTCAATAGGTTATCTTTAATACCATCAACAATCAGCAACAACTACATGAACATTCTATAGGAACTTTCTTCCATCTGATCTATTGATCAAAATCCTACAAGCTCTACGATAATATTATGTTATGTCTCTCTCCTGTGTTATATGGAAAACAATTACAAGAGTATATAAGGCCTTTGAAAACATTAGGTTGACCAAGAAGGATTATGATAGGGAGACTCCTAGCTACCTCCTAAGTTGTCTTGAACTCAACTTAGGTCACTCCTAGGACCTCGTAGGGTTTCTGCAATCCATCCTCTAACACTTGGAAAGAACCAATTCCTTCCATCTACCAAGAATCTTCCTATCTTGAAAGGTTCCTAATCTTTGTTCTTTGCAAGAAATCTCCTCACCTATGCTTCCCAAACCCTAACCATTGGTTTTCATTGCAAAAGGGCTAGAGCTTCATTCAAGTCCATTCTTGATTCCCAAAATGGGTCTTAACTTGCCAAGTTTATCCATTTCTCCATCGCTCACTAGTTTCCTATCTTTTAGGCCGTGTAGCCTTTTTCACCAATTAGGCCTCCTACAATCTAGGGATCTGCAATTTTAGGTGAAACTTCTCCAAGTAACCACAAATTTAGTTCACACATATGATGTAATACCTCCAAGATTTTCTTGGTTTTAGTTCCTAACTCTGTTCGTACACCCTATTTCAGAAATAGGGCTTTTTGCTTGTTTCTAGACCAGTCTGTGGTCTTTGGCTTCAAAACTTGGCAATAAGGTTTCTTGGGAACTCCTCCTTGTTTTTGAGTACCAACACAACATACCAACACATCTGTGGCCTTCTTAACTCATGAACACATCCCTCCTGCATTTACTACACTCTTGTAGATAGTCTTCCTTGTCGGGCTTCATCCACAGCTCGCCTAGGGAAAGACTTTAAAAATTAGTTCACTCACTTTAAGAGCTCTACCTTGTGGATTCTTGAAGCTCAATGAACCTATTCTCCATCCCCAAGAGGCCGTCTAGAACCTACAGTGGGAAGTGGAGCTAGGTCCACATCTTTGCAACACTATCAAAACTAGACAACAAACTATACAAAACAAACTAATTTACAAAATGCAAAAGAAAAGTAACTACCAAAAAAAATACCTACTGAAGAAACACAATCACATTCCCAACAATGGATTCCACTAATTATAGTATCAATTTCAATCCATATAAGCCAACTTTCATACTATTTACATTAAAACTCACTGTTTTCTCAAAATTCAGTCCGTACACAATGACCTCTGAACCCTCAAATTAGGGTTTTCTCAATGTATATAGTCTACCTCGTGTGTTTAAACCCTTGGATAAACTTCATCCACTTTAAACACCGAAATCCTTAAGACAACCAAAATGTTGTCAGCAACTTTTGAAAAGTTGCAAATGTTGCATAGCAACATTTTTCCATTTTTTACATCTTTTCACCTTTTGAGTAATTTAACTCCAATCTAACCTAGCTAACCTATGTTAGACCACCTAGGGTATCCAAGGACCCTAAGAACATCCATTACATCACTATGCCACTTGATGACATCATTAAGTACAATGCATTAAATGAACTAGACTGAAAGCCTTTAGCCTAGAAAGTGAGCACTAACAAGATCTACTCACACCATACTTGGTCCACATGACCTTATATATTTATAATGCCCTTCAAGAGGGTCTTTCACACACAATAACAACAAAATGGAGATAACCAACTGGCTTCTCAGGGGTGCTCCTGCACCATACTGCCAAGGCTAAGAACTTAAGTCACCTCTAGGGATAGGAGCTTAGGATCAACTCCCTGCTTCTTGAATTCATTCTCAGCTACCCAAGTAGCTTCGGCCTCTGACTTTCCTTTCCACTGAATGAGATGCTCCATGTACGTTCCCTACCTGGTCTTTTTCTTCACTCTAGAGTCTAAAATCTTCACAGCGACTGGTTTAGGTGCATGGGAAATCTGAACATCTTGTGTTATTTCTTTACTGTCTGACTGTGGTTCAGTTGGTATTGATGTAGGCCCTTTATACTATACCAAATCTTGCACATTAAAAATAGGAGACATTGCCAAGTCTGATGGCAAGTCTATTCTATAGGCATTTTGTCCATACTTTGCAACAATTTTACAATGACCTATCCTCCTCATTTGAAGTTTGGTGGGGACTCCCTTTTGCAACCTGGATTTGTTAAGATGTACCATCACAAGATCACCCACAACAAACTATATATCTCTTCTTCTTTCATCAACTTTGGCTTTTAGTTTTTGTGTAGCCTCTTGGAGCTGCTTCTTCACTTGGTCATGAACCTCCTTCATTGATTGAGTGAAGTCCTCTGCATATGCACTCCTTCCTTCTTCATTTTCCAAGTGTCTTAACTCCAACACACCTCTACGGTGTAGCCCATAAACTATTTCAAAAGGGATTTTTCATGTTGTTCTATTTACACTGTCATTATAGGCATACTCTATCTATGGTAGCAACTGATCCCACATCACTCCATACTCCTTTGTCAAGTATCTAAGGAGATTACCTAGCACTTTGTTAATGACTTCAGTCTGACCATCAGTTTGGGGATGGTAGGCTGATCCAAATGATAGGTTAGTTCCTAACCTTGTCCACAAGGTCTTCCAAAAATGACCCATAAATTTTACATCTCTATCAGATACTATGCTTAGGGGCAAGCCATGAATCTGTACCACCTCTTTAAAGAACAAATGTGCAATATGGCTGGCATCATGAGTGGTTTTCCAAGCAATGAAGTGGGTAATCTTGCTAAACCTATCTACCACCACAAATATACTATCTAAACTAGTCTTGGTCCTAGGCAACCCAACCACAAAATCTATACTAATACATTCCCAAGGCCTATTAGGAATGGGTAGAGGTTGATACAAACCTACATTAGATGAGGTACCTTTAGATTTTTGACAAACTAAGCATTTCTCTATATACTTCCTGATATCCTTCTTCATCTTAGGCCAATAATAGAACCTTTTCACTAGCTCTAGTGTTTTGTTTAGGCCAAAATGCCCACTTAAGCTCCCGTTGTTCTTTTCTTGGATAACATTCTCCCTCATAGATCCCTTAGGAATACATAACTATCCTCCTCTAAACAAGAGATCATTCTGAATAGTATAGTTTGAAAATTGACTATGGAAATGGTTTTTGAAGTCTTTACATACCTTGCATGCTTCCGAGAAGTCCTCATCTCCTTCATAAAGCTCCTTGAAGCTCTCTAATCCTATACTTTGTAGTTGTACCTCTTGGACTGTAAAGAGTCTCCTACTCAAAGCATCAGCCACCTTATTCACCTGTCCTTTCTTATGTTTCATAGTGAAGGTATAGGCCTGCAAATATTCCATCCATTTGAGATGTCTAATGCTCAACTTCTCTTGAGAATTGATAAAACTCAAAGCTTTGCTGTCAGTATAAACCATAAATTCTTTTGGTAACAAATAGTGTGTCTACTTTCTCAAGGATTGCACCAATGCATATAACTCTAGGTCATAAGAAGAATATTTCTTCTTAGCCTCATTCAACTTTTCACTATAAAATGCCACTAGCCTATTCTCTTGATTCAATACTGCCCCAACAGCTATGCCACTTGCATCACATTCAAGAGTGAACAACTTATCAAAATTTGGCAAAACCAAAATAGGTTGTGTAGCCACTCTCTTTTTCAACCACTCAAAACCTTTACCAGCCTCTAGAGTCCATTTGAACTTAGTTTTCACTCCACCTTTAATTGTATCTAAGACTGGTGCACATATATCACTAAAACCTTTAATAAACTTCCTATAAAATTGGGCAAGTCCATGGAAGTTCCTTACCTCAATGCTGCATGTAGGGTTAAGCCAATTTAGTATTGCTTCAACTTTTCTAGGATCCATCTTCAAGGTTCCTTAAGACACCACAAAACCAAGATAGATCAGCTCTTGCTTCATAAATTCACATTTTTCCAAGTTAATGGACAACTTCTCCTCATAAAGTTTCTTCATCACAATCTACAAATGTTGGAGGTGCTCCTCCTTGGTCTTATTGAAAATTAGGATATCATCTAGGTACACAACTACAAACCTGCCTATGTAGTCCTTCAACACCTCATTCATCAACCTCATAAAGGTGCTTGGAGAATCGCTAAGCCCAAAGGGCATGACCAATCATTCATAGAGCCCTTATGTAGTCTTGAATGTAGTTTTCCATTCATCTCCCTCCTTAATTCTGATTTGATGGTACCCACTCTTCAAATCCAACTTGGTGTAGTACTTTTCTCCTCCCAAACAATCCATAAGACCTTCAATCCTAGGAATGGGAAATCTGTACCTTATAGTGATCCTATTAATTGCTCTTGAATCTATACAAAGCCTCCACTTTCCTGCCTTCTTTGATGCTATAACCACTGGCACTACACATGGGCTAATGCTTTGCCTAATTAGACCTTGGTCCAAAAGTTCTTGGACTTGACTAGCTATCTCCTTATTTTGGTCAGGAGTCACCTTGTATGCAGCTTTATTTGGTAGAGATGCTCCTGGTATAAAGTCAAACTGATGACTTATGGCTCTAGGAGGTGGTAACATTGCAGGTGACCCATCACTAACTATGTCCTTAAACTCATTCAATAACTCCTGCACTTCCTTTGGTAATGGTGTTTGTTCCACCTTTTTCTCTTCACTAGGATTAATCATGATAGCATAGTGTGTTCCTTCTCCAGTCTTTACTACCTACATGTATTCTTTACCTCCTTGTAATAAGACATTAGGTCTTGCTGATGTAGACCCTTCATCATCCATGAGTGACTGAATTTTTTAAGTGATCCCATCTTTCTTAAAAGTATAAGAGTTCTTCTCTCCATCATGAACTGTCTTTCTATCAAACTACCATGGCCTACCTAAGATTAGGTGGTATGCATCCATTGGGAGTATATCACACAAGATTTTTTCCACATATTTTCCTATTAAAAAATCAACCCATGCTTGCTCATTTACAAGAATATGTTGTTCCTTATTCAACCATGTGACTCTATAAGGGTTTGTATGAGGTATCTTGGTTAATCATAGTTTGCTGACTGCCTCCTCTGAGATGATGTTATCGGTAGACCCTGAGTCTATGATCATCCTGCAAACTTTGCCAAGTATTTTGCACTTCACTCTAAAAAGTGTCGTCCTTTGTTTAGCTTCTTCTTTGACAGGATCCTTAATGAGAATCCTCCTAATTATTAGATTCTCCCCATTCTCTGAATCAAGGTTAATTTCAGGAGCTTTAACACTTTTAGTCTCTTCTTGGGAAATGTAGTTTACCCTCTTCTCACCATGTGAACTAGAAGCCTTCTCAGGTCATCTATAGGCTAGATGGCCTAATTGATTACAATGAAAACATTTCATATTTGCAAAATGTGAGGCTCTTCCTGATCCTCCAAATCTGAATCTTCCTCCACCTTGGAAACCTCTTCCTCTATTCATACTTCCTCTTCCACTGGTCTCATTGACTATCTCAGTCAATTTGGATTTTCCTTAAGATCTATACTCACTACCTCTACTTGCAAAGCTACCTATATGTCCCCTATTTTCTTTTCCTCTACCTCTTCCCCTTGAGGTCTGATCATGTTTCCTTTTGCTTTTCTCTTCTATATTTAAAGCCATTTGATAGCATTGTCTCACACTTGTTAGGGTAGTGAGACTCATTTCTTCTTGGATAGACCATTTGAGTCCATTCTAAAATCTAGCCAATCTGCTAGACTCATCCTCCACTATCTTTGACCTTAAGCACAACTTTTGGAACTCCTCAGTATATGCTTGAACATCTAGGTCTTTCTATCTGAGGTTTTGTCTCCTTCTATGTATCTGTACCTCATAATCATCAGGTAGATAATTCTGTTTTAGCTTAGCTAACATGCCCTTCCATGTAACAATAGGGTTCTTTCCCTCTTTCTCTCTCTTAGTCTGAACATACTTCCACCAGGTAAGTGTTGGTTCCCTCAACCTAGACTTAGCCACTTTTAACTTTTGAGCATCTGTTATGCCATCACATTCAAAGTGATTCTCAAGACTGTCTATCCAGTCCATGACTAGATTAGCATCCATTTGTCCACTAAAAAGTGGCACACCCTCCAAAGATTTTCCACTTAAGGCCTTGAGTGCCTTCAAGAAGGGTTCTTCTGGTAAGACTGGGTCAGGAGCAGGTGCTTCTTCCTCTAAGTCCAACTCCTTCTCCTTAGCTTATTTTTACTCTTTTTGGTCTACCTTGTCCTTCACTTTATCTGCCTTGTCTTGGACTTCTCCTAAGAGTTTCTCTAATTGATTCAATATTTCTCTTAGTATTCTATTTTCCTCTTCTTGTTCTTCAACCTTCTTGGCCAATTCAGCATTGGTCACCATCTTGCTAGATGCACTTTATTCTTCACTTGATTCTTTGGTCTGCAACATCCATTAGCTGCAACACTTCTTATCCCAAATCTTGAACCTATGCTCTGATACCACTTTGATAGGGAAACTCCTAGCTACCTCCTAAGTTGTCTTGAACTCAACTTAGGTCACTCCTAGGACCTCTTAGGGTTTCCTCAATCCACCCTCTAACACTTGGAAAGAACCAATTCCTTCCCTCTACCAAGAATCTTCCTATCTTGAAAGGTTCCTAATCGTTGTTCTTTGCAAGAACTCTCCTCACCTATGCTTCCCAAGCCCTAACCATTGGTTTGCATTGCAATAGGGCTAGGGCTTCATTCAACTCCATTCTTGATTCCCAAAATGGGTCTTAACTTGCCAAGTTTATCCATTTCTCCATCGCTCACTAGTTTTCGATCTTTTAGGCCTTGTAGCCTTTTTCACCAATTAGGCCTCCTACAATCTAGGGATCTGCAATTTCAGGTGAAACTTCTCAAAGGACCTCCAAATGTGTTTTGGAAGTTCACACATATGATGTAAGACCTCCAATATTTTCTTGGTTTTAGGTCCTAACTTTGTTCGTACACCTTGTTTCAGAAATAGGGTTTTTTTCTTGTTTCTAGACCAGTTTGTGGTCTTTGGCTTCAAAACTTGGCAATAAGGTTTCTTGGGCACTCCTCCTTGTTTTTGAGTACCTGCACAACACATACCAACACATCCATGGCCTTCTTGGCTCATGAACACATCCCTCCTACATTTACTACACTCTTGTAGATAGTCTTCCTAGTCAGGCTTCATCCACAGCTTGCTTAGGGAAAGACTTTAAAAATTAGTGCACTCACTTTCAGAGCTCCACCTTGTGGATTCTTGAAGCTCAATGAACCTAATCTCCATCCCCAAGAGGCCGTAAAAAACCTACAGTGGGAAGTGGAGTTAGGTCCACATCTTTGCAACACTATCAAAACTAGACATCAAACTGTACAAAACAAACTAATTTACAAAATGCAAAAGAAAAGTAACTACCAAACAAACTACCTACTAAAACAACATAATCACATGCCCAACAATGGATTCTACTAATTACAGTATCAATTTCAATCCATATAAGCCAACTTTCACACTGTTTACATTAAAACTCATTATTTTCTCATAATTCAGTCCGTACACAATGACCTATGAACCCTCAAATTAGGGTTTTCTTAGCATATATAGTCTACCTCATGTATCTAAACCCTTGGATAAACTTCATCCACTTTAAACACCGAAATCCTTAAGACAACCAAAATGTTGTCAGCAACTTTTGAAAAGTTGCAAATGTTGCATAGCAACATTTTTGCATTTTTTACATCTTTTCACCTTTTGAGTAATTTAACTCAAATCTAACCTATCTAACCTAAGTTATACCACCTAGGGTATCCAAGGACCCTAAGAACATCCATTACATCACTTTGTCACTTGTTAACATCATCAAGTATAGTGCATTAAATGAACTAGACTGAAAGCCTTTAGCCTAGAAAGTGAGCACTAACAAGATCTACTCACACCATACTTGGTCCAAATGACCTTATATATTTACAATTCCCTTCAAGAGGGTCTTTAACACACAATCACAACAAAAATGAGATAACCAACTGGCTTCTCAGGGGTGCTCCTACACCAGATTACATTTCCCAATGAAAAGAAAATGTATCACCCAGATAGGTTAGGACCCAAAATCATAAGGATCTTCATCCAATGAGTTGGAAATGAATCATGATCACTCCAATAGGTTGGGCACACACATAACATCAATGATAAATAAGTTGTTAGGCTTCACCGATCAGGAAAACCTTTGTGAGATTGGAAAAATACAAAGACTGGCCAGAAAATGAAGAACAAGACAGTCTCGCCAAGAATCTGAAAGATCTTGAATGCAAAGAAACCAAATGATGTGTGATCCTAGGAAGGTGATAGGAATGAAGAAATGAACACGCTGGAAGGATGCCATCCTCAGAGATTAAGCACAAAATGATCGCAGAAAGAACCATCAGAACTGATCAAATAGGAAAACAACCGTGAATGTGAAGTAATTAAATGATGCATGATCTTAGGAGGGTGACGAGAATGAATCTGCAAACATGCTAGAAGGATTCCAACCTCCAAGATTAAGCACAAAATGATTGCAGAAAGAACCACAAGAATTGATCAAATAGGAAAATAGAAAAATAAATGTTTTGGTTGATGCAAGATTTCCTAGAACCCAAGATGCTCCTACATCAAGTAAGCAACATAAAAGAGGATATTGCCCAATTCATGAAACATTAAAATATGAAACCACCTCTAAGAAAATCATATCTACACTACAAATTGATTAGGGGGCTAATGCAAGATTTATACCTCTTAGGGTTTCTATTTCTTTGCTACTATGATTTGAGAAAGAGGGAGAAAGTAACAATATTTAAGAAACTAAAGAGTGACAGATTTGATCAAATATGGTTGAAAATGAAATGTACAAGGAAAAGAAGAAACTATTAAATGCACCTGGAAAAAAAATAGAGAAAGTAAGACTTCAATTTTTTTTCGATTGTTAGAATCTCAGAATGAGTTGTAACAACAAATTTGAAATATAGAGACTTGTAGTTTTCCATACTTGAAATTTTGCCATGAAAAGGGAGGGACACCTCGCCAAAGTCAACATGTAACTAGTTGTAGACCTTATGGAAATACATGTTGTCAATGAATTCCAGAACACTTAGTCATTCATATGGTTACAGTGTTGATCGAGCCAGCAGCTTGAAGTGTTACCCAAGCTAAGTAGTTGCAGTGTCGACAAAGCATTTAGTTCCAAATAGTATCACCAAGTCACCAGTGTTACCCGAGTTGCATACCATCTCCGAGTGATCAATGTGACCCAAGCACGTAGTGTCAACTGACTGCCAGAGTTGCTAGTTTACTGTGTCGCCCGAGTGTCAGTATATCACCCGAGTGGATTACTGGACCCGAGTATCAGCATTGGGCTGACTTAGTACATATTTTTTGATATTATTTAATATGATAAGTAGCTGACTTGTGGAAGTAATTATTTTGGATAGGTATATATGTAAGACACTTTGTTTATCCAAAATAGAATGGATATATGAATCAATTACAGATGCAAATATGAAGAGGCAGATTCATTAGAAGACTACAACAGTATAAACACACAGAAAAAACTCATCTATCACATTCAGGTGATCAGTATTACTTCAAAGGATCTTATTCAGAAAATCAGAGTTGCATAGCAGATCATATGTTGGTTCATCCTAATAGGTGTATCAGTCAAAATCCTTTAACAGGGTGGACTTAATAGTCCTTCACAAATCTCCTAACAGAGTGCATACTTAACTGTATTGTATAAATCCTTTCACAAGGTGGACCTAATAGTTCATATTGATCATAACAGGGTAGACCATTAGAAGTGGTCAATTGTAAGCCTTAACCGGCCAACTTTATTACTGAAGTTCTAAATCTTGTGGTTACCATCCCCACCCAGTTTTACTTTCTATTTGGAAGGTTTATGTGTAACCAAATATTGTGTCAAGTGCTATGAATGTTTATTATTTTTTTGTTCCATGTATGCAATTAGATTAGTCAATCTAATAAAGGCATAAAGAGAATAAGTTTTATTAGTTCTTGATTAACCCCCCCAGTCACCTAGCGTACAATATTTTTCCAAAAATTGGTATTAGAGCATAGGTTCTCTTATCATAAGTTTAACAACTTGAGAAAAGATCAAAGGCAATCGAAATATACAGACTGGAGAAAGCCATTGAAAATGAAAAGATAGATCTATAAGTGGCCATGGATCAAATCATAAAACTCAAGGAGCAGCTCTCTCATTCCCTGAAAAGAAGAAAAGATTTATCAGTGCAAATGAATGACAAAGGTTACATAAAATAAAGAATTGAAGATTTATGCAAAGAAAGAAGTTCTGAAGAAGCTGATGCAGCCATTGAATACCTACTTGCAAAGAATCTCAATTTACATGAAGAATTCAGAAAGTTGAAGAGAGAACAAGAAATTCATTCAGTCAGAATATGTGAAGTCATGGAACAAAAGAACCAAGAAAAAAATGAAAGAGAAATGTCACAAGAAGATAAAACATTTCTAAGTACAAGATTAGAGAAAAAGAAAAAGAAATCCAACATTTGTCACTTCAGCAAGCAAATATGATAAATCAACTCAATATTTCAAATCAAGAAGTTATCAATCTAAGGACTCAAAATGAAAGACTGCAAAATGATCTCAATACTGAAAAAAACAAAAACCAATGAGTGTATGATGAATTCAGAAGTAAGCATGGATCAGTTCACAGAGCAAACTCAATTCATACATCATGGACAAACTGGATTAGGTTATACTGAACAAGGTGAATCCTCACAACAAGGAGCTCAAAAGAACAAGAAACCTACATGTAATCATTATGGTAAGTTAGGGCATACATCAAATAAGTGTTGGAGCAATGGAAAGTCAAATTTTAATGGTAAGTTCTACAGGTGCAACAAACATGGACATAGGTCAAGTGAATACACTGAGAAACCTAAGTTTGAAGGAAAATGTTTCAATTGTAACAAACAAGGTCATAAGTCTTCCAAGTGCAGAACTAAGAAATAGAGCCTCGTTGAACAATTAGCTAAAGAAATTTTTGGTTGGGATTACAACACATGGAGTAGATGTTGTCATTGTAGTGAGTATGGGAACATTGGTGAAAATTGCACAAAGACTCATCTCAGAAAAAGGAATCCTACTAAGAGATGTTATGTATGTAAACAACTTGGTCATCTAAGCAAGAATTGTATGAATACAGAAAAAATGGATCATAATTTTGAGAAAGGCAAAGAAAAAGTTTTCAAAATCAAAAATCAGACAAGTCAACAGTGGGTAAGGAAGTCTCCTAATAATTCAGACCAAAAAAATGAAGGATCAAATGGCACCCAAATAGTGATTTGGGTGGATCCACCATCTCTAAATAAAGATGCAAGGAGATAACTAGAACTGTGCATACAAGCCATCATACATCAGTTCCAGATATGCTAGTAAGTCTAAATCTACATATTGATGCACTGGGACACATTATGGTTCTAACTGAGTCAGGATCTCAGTTACAACTGAGTTACTCATGCTTAACCGAGTTAAGTTGGCTTTTATAGTTTCAAAGATGGGAAGTTAGTTTTCTCCAAGCTTCCGAGTAAGCTTGGGAGAACTACCTAAGCTATGAAAACTACTATGTACGGAGAATTTAAAGAAAACCTTATGGTGAAATTTTCATAAATGGTGAAATCAAAGGGTTATTGTTTACCAAGTTTCATAGTTTGCAGAGTGATTTAGAGATTTTACCGATTGCAAAGTGAATTTGTGTTTGAAAGATTTAGTTGCAAAAAAGTTTCATCAATCCTCCAAGCATTATGGCATCTTTATCTAGTAGTAAGATCAAGAAGGGACTTGAGATGTTAGTGAGGAATGTAGTCTGTGAGCTGCCAAAATTCAAACTTCATTCAATGATTGCAGAGGAGATAGATCCAATGGGAGCCTATTTCCAAATTCCTCCTAAGGTATTGTTGATTCACAACATTCAAACTTTCTATCATTGCACCATTCAATAGCTAGGCACATTAGAGATGAATCAAGCATATGAGGCAATTTGTATGGGTAGAAACTTGAAGCTAGAACACAAGCACCTTGAAGTCAAGGGTTTAACCCATATCTTGCATATGCCGAAGAATTTCTAGATAAAGTGGATTAGGTTTATTCTGAGCCATGTTCACGACATGCATCTCTTGTTGGATCAACCCATGAAGATCACTGAGATGATGGTACACTGAGTGACAGCGTACCCAATGCTCGAAAAATCTAAAGCAACTAAAACCCTACCCCAAGATGATCTAGCTAAGAAGAATCTTGTCAAGTGGGATGGAAGAGGCATGAAGTTGAATGGAGTCAATGAAATGGAGATAAAGTTTGGAATTCATGTGATTGCACATAAGATATACAATTCAAGTTGACCAAACAATGTTCCATGTGAGGTCGTGGACTTGGCATACAAAGTGGTGAAGAACCTGTTAATCTCTAAGTTCTGTTGATGATTAGTGACCAACACTTAGTCATTCACTTAGGCATTTTTAGTTGGTTATCACTGTGGCTAAGCTAAGACTATGCAAGGCCGAGCAACATTGCCGAACAGTTTTTAGTATGCCTAGTTACATTGCCGAGCCGAGTAGGACACAAAGATATTAAGTGTCGAGCGACAGACAGTCAAGTGTTGAGTAGGAAAGTTTTTGTATACATGTCTGGAATGATACAAACTTCAAGGATAAGTGATCTGGCCGACTTGTATAATAATTTTGGGCCGACTAATGTATGAATTTAATATTCTTATATGAAGTTAGTTATGCATTTAATTGTTTTATCCTATGCATGACTCATTGTAAGCATTAATTGTTTTACCATCAAGGCATGGATATTAGTTCTTGATCGTTGATCTAGATCTCGCTATCAGATCTCAATAGATATATTAGATTGCTTCTAAACCCTATTTTGAAAGTGTGTGTAGTGTGTGGCAACTGCATTTTCAGAAGTGAAATGCACAGAGGGTTATTTTGTTAAGAAGCATAGATCAAGCAGAGTAATAACACAATGAATAGCAGAGTAAAGATTATATCAGATTATGAGATCATAGAAGGTACTGGAAAGACAAGATTCATCATCAGCATCAGAGTTCATAATGAAGGATCAATACTTGAGACTTTTTAATCATTGTATCAGGTGAAAATCTCTTAATAGAGTGGTTCTAGCAGACCTTTCTTTATCTCTTAACAGAGTGCTTACTTCATTGTAAATTTAAATCCTTTAATAGGGTAGATTGTAATGATATGAAGCTCTTAACCAGGAAGAACTTTCATAGGGTAGATTACATTTTTTAATCAAACATTGTAACCTTAACAGGTGCACTTTATTACTGTAGTAGTAAAGAATTTTGTGGGTGTCATCCCCAGCCCAGTTTTACCTATTTGGGTTTTTGGGTTACCAATTTATTGTGTTATGTGTTACTTATTTCATGGTGTGGATTCTATCTGAGATTACATTAGATTCATTTATGTATGAATGTGGAACAGTTTGTTTTAAGTGTTTAATTTTGAAGATCTGATTCACCCCCCCCCTCTCAGTATCTTGCTTTCCCATTATTATATTTCCAACAATTGGTATCAGAGCAGAGTTCTCTAAAAAGGTTATAATCAGCTTGAGAATATAGGTCTTGAGATGGAGATCTACAAGATGGGAAAAGTCATTGAGAATCAAAAGATTGACATTTAGCTATCACTACAATAGCTTGAGTGCAAGACAAGAATTAAAGAAGTCCTTCACTACAAGGAAAGATTTGGCCAAACAGATGAATGACACTCATTATCAGGAAGAGGACACCACAAATCTATTTCATAATGGAGATTCTATTGAGAGTGATGCAGTAATAGCAGATCTATTGGAAAAGAACAATGCACTATGTGAAGAAGTCAAAAACTTGGAAAAGGAACAAGAAGCCCAATCAATAAGAATGTGTGATTGTTGAACAGAAAAAGAAAGCCAAAGATGACAAGGCTATGGAAGAAGAAGAAAAGAGAATGATGACTACTAGACTTGATGAAAGAACACATGATGTGCAAACAATGACATTCAATCAAGTGGACATGGCAAATCAACTACTACTTGTGAATCAGGAGATCAGTAGGAAAGACTTGGAGATTGTTAATCTTAGATCTGAGAATAGCCAATTGAAAGATGAATTGAGATCTGAGAAAGAACTTAATAACAGAGTAAATGATCAGAGTGCAGCCATGAGATACTTTGAACAACTGGTGGAAGCATCAAGAAGACCTAAAGATTCTTCTGGATTAGGTCACACTGGACAACATACAACCACTAAAGATGGAGAATCATCTAAGACGGGTGAAAGAAGGCATGGAAAGCTGAGAAACAAAAAACCTATTTGTCACCACTGTGGGAAACCAGGTCATATAGCAAACATTTGTCGAAGAAAGAATGGTAAGTCCAATCCAAAAACTAACTTTAATGGTTACTTCTTTAACTGTAATAAGTTTGGACATCAAGCACGTGAATGTAAGGCAAAGGTAAGAAAAACACCTAGATTTAATGGTAATTGCTATAACTGTCACAAATATGGTCATAGAGCACAAGATTGCAGATCTAAAGGTAAACAACAGTGGACATCAAAGGTACAAGAGAAATCACCAAGAAAAGGAAATACTCACAATTGGGATTACAATACATGGCATAGTTGTCATTACTATGGTGAGTATGGACATGTTCCAGAAAACCGCATAAGGACACATTTCAGAGGTAAGTCCAAATTTGGATGAATAGAAGCTTAGTTTGTCACAGTTGTCTAAAAATTGGTCATACAAGGAAATATTGCAAGACTAGAGTACCAGCTCCTACTATTGAGAAAATTAGGGAACAGATGAAGAAGACATGGGTTAAGAAGTCTAAACCATGTAGAAGTGAAGCTAATGAAGATGATGTCACCCAATCCAATGGATCAGGTGATCACATCATCTCGAACTAAGAGAAAGAGGTATGTAAGGAACTGTATTTAAAATTCTTATCTTACATCAGTTCCTAACATAAAATGTACAAAATTCCATATTTGCATATGTTAAGATGCACCAGGACATAGCTTTGAAGACAAATGCTGAGATGAGTCAATTGCACTAATAGGTGTCGAGTACTATTCATGGACACTAAAGCCGAGTTCTTTAGTGAGTGCCGAGTTTTGTTGGCCAAGTAAATTTTGTGAAGGCCGAGTGTAGTGAGCCGAGTGGGATGCAAGTTGTGTTAAAGCCAAGGATAGCTGGCTTGCACTAACTCAATGGGTAGAACATTCAATGCTCACCTACCTTAACCTTTTGAAGCTTATAAAGGATGAATAGTCAACATTTCATTTTTACCTTGCAATTTTTACTGGTTAAGAGAGTGATTGAAGTAATTTGCAGAGTTGATCTTAGCTGAGTTTAGCATCAAAGATTCCATCATCGTTCCGTCAGCAATCCTAAGGTGAATAGTGAATAGTGTGAAGAGCTACTTGCTGAGGTACTCTATTTTACATCCTTTGAACCCTAAATTTCAAATTATGGTTGTAAGTTCTTCCGTACCACTAAGAGTATGGAGGCAAAACCAGAACAAATTCAATTGATATGGAGTAATGAATGTGAACCTCTCAACTTTCGAGTCATTCCTGAAAGTGTGATACAGAGTGATTTAACAAGAGCCCTCTCATCCATTCCACCCAAGGTACTTATGATTCATGATGTTAGATCATGTTATATGGTTAATATTGGAGAAGTAGGTGATAGTGAATTGAGGAAATCCTACAGTAAATTGTGTGAAAATGGAGTTCTGAAGGCAGAATTCAAACATCTAGCCGAAAAAGAGTTAACTTGTGCCCTAGATTTTCCCCAAGGTTTCAAAGATGAATGGATTAAGGTTATCCTTAGCTGAGTTCATGACATGAGTATGTGGTTAGATAATGGACCAGTCAAGATCACCAAAAGCATGATTCATCGAGTGACTGGATATCCTATAGTAAATGGAAAATGAACCATGAGGGATAACAGTAAAGAAGAAATTACATTGAACACTGGAGCAGTATGGAATAACAAAGGTATGACTATCTCTACAATTACTGACCTAGAACTTGACTTTGGAGTAAGGGTTATAGCACATAAGTTCTATCAGTCCAGTAGATTGGATAGTGTTCCTTGTACAATAGTTGATCAGGCATGGAAAATTGTGAAGAGTCACACATATGATCTTGCTGAGCTACATCAGACACAACTAGCCAAGAACCTAGCATCAATCAGGAAGGCTAAGAGATCATCATGTAAGTTTCGTTCTTTACTAGTCTGTATATTCTTCTACATTCAAGATACATTTCCTACACTAGGAAATATTGTTTGGAAAAAGGATAGGCCCATAACAGTTTAGATTAGTGAATGCATTGAGAAACTAGGGAGAAATTTCAATAGCATTATGGGAAGCTATTTTGTAGAATTCAAAAAGAGAATGAGATTAAGGACTAGGATTCCTAAGTCACTAGTGGAGAAGAACTATGAGGAAATCTGTTTTCTAGTTGATACAGATAATACTTATATCAAGGAAGTGACTCCTAGGGTAACATGCTTAGAACCATTTCCATATGAAATCAATGTTGATGAAGCATCAGCTGCCATCACTAGGAGCCTAGGCAATTGACACTACAACAAAGAGATTTGGAAATTTTGATGAAGCTAAGGCTAAAGTTTCTAGAAGTTTGAATGAAGGAACTATAGAGAGGAAAAGAAAGAAGATTGTGAAAAATCTCAAGAAAATGGTTGGCTTAGGTAGTGATGAAGAACCTAAGGATACACCTTTAGGCCTAACCACTGGACAAGGTGAGGATATTTCTACAGAGGAGGAAGTCGGTGCATTAGAAGAGGTTACTAAGAAAGCTAAGGGCAAGAAACCATCAATTGTAATAGTAACCAAGAAGAGCCAAGCCAAACCTAAGATAACACCTCCTGCAGATAATCATCCAAGGACAAGAGCATCTACTATTAATTCCCTAGTAGAAGTGCAAACAAAAGTATATGGTAAAAGGAAAGTTGCAGAAAGTAGTTCTGGAAAGGAAGCAAAAGTTGCTCCTAAGGCTGAGTCAAGTAAGCCAGCAAAGAGACCAAGAAGGAGATTAAATTTAGGGATAGATAGTGATGAGGATAAGACAAAAACTGATGAACCCAACAACATACCTAAAGCTCAATTCAAGAAACCAGCAAGTGTTGATGAGGTATGTGATACTTTGAGGAATTTAGCAGGGTTAGCAACATTTAAGTTCATTAAGTATGAAAAGTTGAAAATAGCAGACAGGCACAAAGTACAAGAAGCACTCTTGGACATGATGAGTACTTTCAAATTAACTCCTACAAATATAGGAAATCATGTGCCTGATGAACTGTATGATTTTTTGTTAAGCAAATGGGAATTTGCACTTGCCATTGAAAGACAGATCAGGGAAGGAACATTAGCCTAGGTGATACCTAACTTAACCTCAAAGCAAAGAGTCAAATTCATTGAGGAGTACAAGAGTAGGTTTGTTCCTAAACTCAGAGGCTATGTTGTTCTGAAGAATGACATTGAAGGTGTAGTACAGTAGAGCATAAGGATTTGGAAGGAATTCTTTGGACTTCTCATTCCAAAAAATAAGAAATATGATGAAGGGACATCTGAGCAAAAGACAAAAGAAGTTGAAGTCAAGACTACCCTTGAACCACAGATACCTAAAGATCAAATTTCCATTGAACAGGACAATACTAAGGATGCATTAGAAGCAACAAACTCTGTTGATCTGACTGCAGACAGTCCTCTAGATTATATAGTTGATGATCCAAGCAATTTGAAAGCCAAGTGGTAAAGACACTGACTCACCTATTCAGGAAACTAATACTGAAGAAGAAAAGTCCACAGCATTTGATGAGATACTTGAAGTTGTCAATGATTAGTAAGGTGAAGGAAAACAACAAACAAATGGACAAGAGGTAACTTCACAGAATCTTCCTATTTTAGAGGTTGTAAAGACAGTTTTAGATAGTGGAGTAGTGAGAACAGATATTATTGATAAGCCTAAAGAAGTAGAGGCAGTGCAAGTGTTGGTTGATCTACCACACTCTGCATCATCCACTCCCAATAGTTCCAAAACTAGGAGTATGCCAAACCCCCAAACAATATTGACAAAATTGAAGGAGGCATTGGATGTTGACACTGTCAAAGGAAAAGATATTATGTTGCCGAGCATAAGTTCTCTAGAATTGAAGAAGAAGAAAATCTTGAAGAAGAAGTCTCCGATTTTAGATGTAACATTAGATGAAGTCATTGTCAATCCACAATGGAATCCCAATGAGTTATCTTTTGAACAAATAGGGACACTTCAAGAATTGCTTAAGAGGAAGAAGAGATAGGAAGAGTTGAAGAAAGAACAAAAGCAAAAGCAGGTGTTGCATGACATTAAAGACATATTTGCAAAGTCTTTTGACTTAGAGGATGAAACGCCTCAAGCTCCAATCATTGATCAGCTAGTCAACATTGTACAGAAAGTAACAGATGAGGACATAGACAACAATTAGAAGCTTCTGCAATGGTCCCGGAGAATATTTGAGAGCAAAGTTCTAGAGAAGATCTCAGAAGAGATAGCAACAAAATAGGTTGAACTTTCTATTCTTGTAGAAACTTTAGAGAAAGTGACAACCAATGTTTATGCTTTGTATAGAAAACTATGTGATGTTGAATTTTTCACAAAGGATAATCTACAACTTTTTGAGAAGCTACAGTTAGATTTGAGATCAACTAGTGCTACTTTAGGTAAAGATACTACTTCTAGTTCTTTACATTTTAATAAGTTGATAAATGCACAAAGGAGAATAGCCAAGCTTATGGCTGAAGATGGTCGAATAAGGGCCAAATTGATAACCATTCAGACAAGCATGTTGCCTCACTTGGAGGTAATATAGAAAGAACTCTCAAAAGCAAAGGAGTTATCACAAAGCAGTGCAAATCTATCGACTGCAGAGAGTTTAGTGAGTCTAGCTGCCAAGCTAGAAATAAAATTGGAAGTTATGAAGATTGCCAAGGAAAGCTGGGATACCACATTTGAATCCACCCTACAGCTTCATAGAAAATTTTTGGATAAGTACAACTTAACCCCACTAGCAATCAGTGACAAAAAAAATGGGGAAGTTAGTAAGGAAGTTGGCAGTTAGTACGGAAATCATTTAAGGAAGTATGAAAGGATACATCAGTACAACACAAGTACACTTGTATATAAATTTTGAAGGCATGTAAAATTTTTGTATGTATTATTCCGAGTATATTCCTAGGGAGGGTACTTTGTATACTTAGGCAATATTTTGATGAAATGAATGGAATTAATGATAAGTGTTTTTGCCACTAATATCAAAGGGGGAGATTGTTAATCTCTATGTTCTGTTGATGATTAGTGACCAACACTTAGTCATTCACTTAGGCAGTTTTAGTTGGTTATCACTGTGGCCAAGCTAAGACTATGCAAGGTCGAGAAACATTGTCGAGAAGTTTTCAGTATGCCTAGTTACATTGCCGAGCCGAGTAGGACACAGAGATATTAAGTGTCGAGCAACAAACAGTCAAGTGCCGAGCAGGAAAATTTTTGTATACATGTCTAGAATGATACAAACTTCAAGGATAAGTAATATGGCCGACTTGTATAAGCTTTTTGGGCCGACTAATGTATGAATTTAATATTCTTATACAAAGTTAGTTATGCATTTAATTGTTTTATCCTATGCATGACTCATTATAAGCATTAATTGTTTTACCATCAAGGCATGGATATCAGATCTTGATTTTTTTTCTAGATCTTGCTATTAGATCTTGATCATTGATCTAGATCTAGCTATCAGATTTGAACAGATATATTTGATTGCTTCTAAACCCTATTTTGAAAGTGTGTGTAGTGTGTGGCGACTGCATTTTCAGAAGTGAAATTCACAGAGGGTTATTTTGTTAAGAAGTAGAGATCAAGCAGAGTAATAACACAGTGAACAGCAGAGTAAAGATTATATCAGATTATGAGATCATAGAAGGTATTGGAAAGAGGAGATCCGTCATCAGCATTAGAGTGCATAACGAAGGATCAATACATGAGACTTTCTAATCATTGTATCAGGTGAAAATATCTTAATAGAATGGTTCTAGCAGACCTTCTTTATCTCTTAATAGGGTGCTTACTTCATTGTAAGTTTAAATCCTTTAATAGGGTATATTGTAAGGAGCTAAAGTTCTTAACTGGGTAGACCTTTCACAGGGTAGATTACATTTTGTAATAAAACATTGTAACCTTAACAGGTACACTTTATTACTGCAGTAGTGGAGAATTTTGTGGGTGTCATCCCCACCCTAGTTTTACCTATTTGGGTTTCTGGGTTACCAAGTTATTGTGTTATGTGTTACTTATTTC